>JAJTWQ010000562.1:0-63414 GCA_029007595.1 Solanum commersonii | reverse complement strand
ACCATTTTCAAATGCCTTTTATGGACCAGCTGCTTGACCGATTATCGAAAGATGGTGGTATTGTTTTTTAGATAGAAACTCCAGTTAATCAAATCTCTATTGCACCGGAAGACCAAGAAAAACCACTTTCACTTGCCCCTTATAGAACATTTGCATTCAAAAGAATGCCATTCGGACTATGTAACACCCTTGACCACATTTCAATGTTGCATGTTGTCTATCTTTGTAGATATGGTCGAAGACTCTATGGAAGTATTTATGGATGACTTTTCAGTTGTAGGGGATACGTTTGAAAAGTTCTTCACGCATATAGGGCAGGTGTTTCACAGATGTGTGGAAACGAACCTGGTCCTAAATTGGGAGAAATGTCATTTCATGGTGAAAGAAGGTATTGTTCTAGGACACAAAGTGTCGCAACAAAGGCTAGAAGTTGATAAGGAAAAAATTGAGGTAATTGAGAAACTACCCCCGCCAATTTCAGTAAAGAAAGGGTATTCGCAGCCTTCTTAGGACGTGCGCTTTTCTACCGAAGGTTCATTAAACACTTCTCAAAGATTGCGCACCCACTATGCAAACTCCTAGAGAAGGAAGTGAAGTTCTATTTTGATGATGCTTGTATGGCCGCATTTAAGTGTTTGAAGGAAAAAATAGTATCCACCTTGATTATCGTTAGTTCTAATTGGTCTGAATCTTTCGAAGTAATGTGTGATGCTAGTGGTATGGCATTGGGTGTAGTGTTAGGGAAAAAGCGCAATAAACTATTTCACCCAATTTACTATGCAAGCAAAACTCTGAAAGTGCCCAGCGAAATTATGTGGTCACTGAACAAGAGTTGCTCGCAAAGGGTCTATGCATTTGAAAAATTCTGGGCATACTTGCTAGCCACCAAAGTAGTAGTACACATTGATCATGCTGCACTCCGCTACTTGATAATGAAGAAAGATGCAAAACCAAGATTGATAAGGTGAGTGCTACTATTACAAGAGTTCGATTTTGAGATAAAAGATCAAAAAGGCTGCAAAAATCAAGTGGTTAATGACTTACCGAGGTTTGAAGGAAGGGAAGATACCGAGAGGGAGGTCGACATAGATGACTCCTTCCCCGACGAACATGTGTTTCCTATATCCCTTAAACCTACACCATGGTATGCATATTTTGCAAATTACATTGTGAGTGGACTAATGTCAGATGAGCTGACCTTTTACCAATAAAAGAGATTCATGTTCGACGTTAAAAAGTACTTTTGGGATAAGCCATACTTGTTTTAAGACTGTGCTGACCATGTTAATAGGAGGTGTGTTCCAGAAGAAGAAGCGGTAGAAATTCTCCATGCTTGCCATGCATCTCCAGTATGAGGTCACCATAATGTTATTCGCTCTGCCGCTAAAGTTCTCCAAAGTGGTTATTACTTTCCATCCCTATACAAGGACGCACATGAATTTGCAAAGAAATGCTCTCAATATCAAAGAAGAATGTGGAGTGTCCAGAAGGGACAAGTTGCCTCTCACTCCTATTTCAGAAGTTGAGCTATTCAATGTATGGGGGATCAATTTCATAGGCCCATTTGTGAGCTCATTTGGAAATAAATATATCTTGGTGGCTGTAGATTACATTTCCAAATGGGTGGAATCCATTGCACTCCTAAACAATAAAGGGAAAAGTGTTGTCCAATTTCTAAAATGCTACATGTTCGCAAAAATTGGCACTCCTAGGGCAATCATTAGAGATGGGGGGGTCCCACTTTCGCAATAGGTGGTTTTTAATGGCACTGAGCAAATATGGGGTGAAACACAAGGTAGAAATCCCATATCACTCCCAAATAAGTGGCCAAGTCACAGTGTTAAATTAGGAAATAAAAAGCATACTGGCAATGACAGTAAATGCCAATAGAACTGACTGATCTAGGAAACTTGATAATGCACTATGGGCATATTAGACCGCTTACAAAACACCTTTTGGTATGTCTCCATATCATTTGGTTTATTTTAAGTCTTGTCATTTGCCCGTCGAGTTAGAACGCAAAGCATCATGGGAATTGATAGCTTTAAATTTGGACTGGTCAAAAACTTCAAGAGAGAAGGTAGAGTAGTTGAATGAACTGGATGAATTTAGACTCAAATTGTATGAAAGTCCAGCCATCTACAAAGAGAACATGAATAAATGGCATGATGCTCGGATAGTCAAGCGAGACTTTAAGGTAGGAGATTGGGTTTTAGTATATAACTCTCGACTTAGACTTTTTCCCCGAAATCTCAAATCCAAATGGTATGGACCTTTTAGAGTAACCTGAGTGGTCACCAATGGTGCCATAGAAGTTAAAGAGTAAGAAGGACCTCCATTTAAAGTGAACAGTCAGCGTCTGAAATTATATTTTGGGGATTGTCAAGCGATTTCTTTGTTTGAAGTGGTGTATTTGGAAGACGCCTGAAGGCGTTGTTTGGAAGGCAACCCAAAACCCTTTTAATTGTTCTTATTTATCATTTATTTATTGATAAAATAATGGTGTGTTGTTTGTACAGGTTAAAGTATGAGAAGTGTTCGAAAAAGTAAAAGATGGTAAGCAATAAATCCAATTAGCGTATCGCCGAACGATTTGGCGACTCCAAACTAGACCGTCATTAGACTCAAGACCATTTTGGATTGGACTCCGTAAAACTCGGTGAGCTTAGGAAATTATTGGCGAATCCCAAACCATGTTAGTGATCAGGATGGAAACCGCCATTTGGAACCCCCGTAAACCAGAGGTCTTGTAAATTTCGACGAAGAAATAAAACAGTCGGCATTCCACTGAGCGAATAGGCAAGCTTGACTAATTTCAGCTAGTCGGCCAAAATTGGAATTTTTTTGCAAGCCAAAGGTTTAAAATTTTCAACTTCAATCACTTTCCATCCCTTTTTATCTATCCAAACTCACACCAACACTCTAGTTCCTACATTTTTGCATTTCTAGAGTATTTTTAGTGTCAAACTGTGCTACGAGTAGGATTACATTGCTTCCTAGCATCTCAATATCCATTTGATCGGCACAAAAGGTTGGTACTTCAAACTTCACATTCCTTTCCTCGAAAGTTGTACTTAACTGAAATAGTCGTACTTTAATGAAGTGTGTTGGGCCTCTCCGGTAGGATTACAATATTTGTTTGCCTGTAAGGTTCACAAATTTTTACCCGTACTAAGTCAAATAGTTAATTCCGGAAGGTTGAACTTTAAATTGGATAAAAATCATGGGTTGTGCATGATTGACACTGGGTCTAAGCCTATTTTGAGTTGTGCATGCCTTAATTTTGTTTTCGGGGTTGCAAGGTTGAATTTGGGAAGTTGGGTCTAATGCAGGCATGTTGAGTCATTTGGAGAGCCGGTTCGAGTTCGCCGAATCACTCGGCGGTTTGCCTTAAACCTCCATCTCGCCTTTAATTTAATGCCAAATATGATGTTTAATTATATAACTTTTGGCGAGAAGACTTTGATCACCAAAAGCATTCAGCAACTCACCAAAAGACTTCTGGTTCACCCTTTTTCTACACCTTTGTATTCTCTATGCACTGCACTCGGTGAACAACCAAAGTAGTTGTGCGCTTCACCAACTAGTTCAGCGAAGTGATTTTGTAATTAAACTGCCTTGCTTTTGTCTGAATACTTACTATCTTTTTCTCAAAGCTTTGCAGAAATGGCTAGAACGAATGTAGCTGGAAGAGATATGCCACATTGACAAACAAGAGCAAAAATTCCAGGAAAAATACAAGGGCAACAAATCCTACCAAAATGGATAATGAGGTCAAGAAAACTAGTGCCGGCAAGAGAACAAATCCCCGAGACCCCACTATTCCATCACGGAGACTTGGATTACTCACAGCTATCCACTCCTTTTTGGCGGCTCATGACTTGGACAATCTTAGTAAGTCAGCTGCCGTTGAATCTTCTGAAGAAGCTCCGGGGGCCATTATTGAATTCTAGGCTGACACATCGGGCACTGATGCCCAGACAGATGGAGCGACTATGTAGATATGACTTTTCTCTACCTCCCGCTCTGTCTTTCTTTATTCTAATGTCTGGATATTCTGTTATTTGCATTCGAGGACAAATGTTTTTATTTGTGGTGGGGGTGAGGCCCATACCTTTTGTTTGTTACTTTTGTTCTTGTTTTGTGTATATATCTAGGTTGTTCTGCTTTAAAAAATTAAGTTTCATCCGTTTTTGTGGATGTTTGACTTGTGTCTCATTTTATTTTAAATTGCAAAAATGATTTTGACCCATCCAAAAAAATTTGCCACATCTCGTGTGTTGAATGTGGTTGTTCTTTTGAAAAATTTAAGTATCGATCCTGATCAATACCAATGTCTTCAATAGTACTTACAATCGAACGAACATGAATGTGCAGCTACGATGAGGCCAAATGAAGTTGCATAGACAATATATGAACTCATTGTTTCTCGCTGTGATTAGCCATTTATCAAATCGATTCTCTTGTGATAACCGTAGCACACTAGCGTAATTGTGGAGTCTTGTTTTACTTAAGTATTGATGCCTTGTGTGATAAGCTAACCTGGAACCATGCATGACAGCACCTATAATTTACCTTGTTGGTCCAATTGATTAAGTAAAACTTTTTCTTGATATGATCTTAGGCAACTTCAAAGAGTGTGAACCAATTTGGTATATACCTCTTTTGTGACCCATCTTGTCAGCGTGTGATTCTTTCTTGAACACCCTTTGAGCCTTACCGTTCTTTGGAAGAAACTTGTTAAAAACTAGACCATTCTTAATCCATTACCTATAACCCTCTTGAATTGTGGTTAATTGAATAGCCAACTTAGGCCAAAGGGTGTGGTGAAAAAGAAAAAGGGAAAGTCAAGAAATGCAAGGAAAGTGTCATTTAACCCATGGTGTTGAGATAAATGGAATCCTCCATAAAAAATGAGACAAGAGAAAGAAAAAGAAAAACAATGAAAAATAAAGTTGTGAAATAAAGTACAAAAGAGATTGGGTTTTCAAACAATCCATGGAAAGTAAATAATAGGATGACTTATGAGTACTAAAGAAAATGATGAAGGAAAAGGAAAGGAAGTGTTGTGAGCACCACATTTCATGAGGACTAAATTCATTGAGCCTAAATGACGATACCTTTGCACTCAGCCCTTGGTTGGGTTACTAAACAATTCTACGACCATAGACACTTGCATCGGAAGTTGGGTCTTTATTATGCAAACATTAGGAAGTCTATTCAAATGCTCCTACAAGGCCTAATAATGAAAGGGTTTCCAACCCTAAGCCTCAAGGAGATGGTGGTAAGTCCTCCATGCCTACTTGTGCCAAATGTGGAAGAGATCGTCAGGGTAAGTGTCTTGCGGGCTCCAATGTTCACTTTGGGTGTGGAAAGATGGACCACAAGATAAGGAATTGTCTTTAGGCCTCTAAGAATGAGGGAGATGGTCATCGTAGGGCTCAACCCTACCCCCTTCGTCCGGTCCAACCGATTCGGGTGCAAGTGCTCCTAAGGCAAACCGTTTCTATGCTCTCCAAACTAGAGGTGATCGAGAGAACTCCCCGTATGTGGTGACAGGTATGTTAAAAGTTTTTCAATTAGATGTGAATGCTTTGCTTGATCCAGGAGCTAATTTGTCCTCTGTTACTCCTTATATAGCTATGAGGTTTGATGTGCTCCCCGATGTGTTATTAGAGCTTTTTTTATGTTTTTACCGTTGTTAGTGATTTTGTGGTGGCTAAAAGGGTCTATAGAAGATGTCTCGTATCCTTATCCCATAGAGTTACTAATGTTGATTTGATTGAGCTTGATATGTTAGACCTTTATTTCATACTTGGGATGGATTGGTTGCATTCGTTTTATGCCTCTATTGATTGTAAGACTCTAGTAGTCAAGTTTCAATTCCCGAATAAACCTATCCTAGAGTGGAAGAAGGGAAATTATATGCCCAGAGGTTAATTTGTTTCTTACCTTAAAGCTAGGAAAATGATTTCCAAGGGTTTTATTTACCACTTAGTGAGGGTGAGGGATGTGGATTTTGAAGTCCGTAGTCTTGAGTCGGTCCCCATTGTTAATGAGTTTCCGGAAGTATTTCCTGATGTTTTACCCAATATTCCTCTCGAAAGGGAAATAGACTTCAGTATCGACCTTCTCCAAGAGACACAACCTATCTCTTTTCCTCCTTACAGAATGGGTCCAGTTGAACTTAAGGAGTTGAAAGAATAATTGAAGGATTTATTGGATAAAGGTTTCATCCGACCGAGCATCTCTCCTTGGGGTGCTCCGGTATTGTTTGTTAAAAAGAAATATGGGTCCCTTCCTGTGTGTATTGATTATCGACAATTGAACAAGGTAACCATAAAGAACAAGTATCCTCTTCCAAGGATAGATGATTTATTTTACCAACTTCAAGGGGCAAGTTATTTGTCTAAGATTGACCTCCGGACGGGTTATCACCAAATAAGGGTGAAAGAAAAAGATATTCCAAAAATAAATTTTAGAACCCGATATGGTCACTATGAGTTTCTAGTGATGTCCTTTGGTTTGACTAACATTCCGACGGCGTTTATGGACTTGATGAATAGAGTGTTTCGGCATTATCTTGACATGTTCGTGATTGTGTTTATCGATAATATTCTGAACTATTCAAGAAGTGAGAATGAGCATATTAATCAATTGAGGATCGTATTAGAAATCCTCAAGGACCAACACCTTTTTTCAAAGTTTAGTAAATGTGAATTTTGGTTGAGGTATGTGGCTTTCATATGCCATATTATTTCAAGCAAGGGTATTGGGATGGATCCGATTAAGTTCGATGCGGTCAAGAATTTGCCTATACCTCTATCACCGACAGATATTAAAAGCTTCTTGGGTTTGGCCGATTATTATAGAAGGTTTGTTGAGGGATTTTCCTCCATTACTTTACCCTTGACGGCCTTGATTCAAAAGAAGGCTAAGTTTATATGGTCGGGTTATCACCAATTGAGAGTGAAAGAAGAAGATATTCCAAAAATAAATTTTAGAACCCGATATGGTCACTATGATTTTCTAGTGATATCCTTTTGTTTGACTAACGCTCCGACGGCGCTTATGGACTTGATGAATAGAGTGTTCCGACATAATCTTGCCATGTTTGTGATTATGTTTATCGATGATATTTTGATCTATTCAAGAAGTGAGAATGATCATATTAATCAATTGAGGATCGTATTCCAAATCCTCATGGACCAACAACTTTTTTCAAAGTTTAGTAAATGTGAATTTTGGTTGAGGTCTGTGGCTTTCATACACCATATTTTTTCAAGCAAGGGTATTGAGATGGATCCGATTAAGTTTGATGCGGTCAAGAGTTTGCCTAGACCACTATCACCGACAGATATTAGAAGCTTCTTGGGTTTGGCCTGTTACTATAGAAGGTTTTTTGAGGGATTTTCCTCCATTACTTTTCCCTTGACGACCTTGATTCAAAAGAAGGCTAAGTTTATATTGTCGGATTCGTGTGAGAAAAGTTTTTAAGAGTTGAAAGATTGATTTAATTCCATTTCGATGTTGACTTTACCAGAAGGTACAGATGGTTTTGTGGTATATTGTGATGCCTCTAGAGTTGGGTTAGGATGTGTGCTTATGCAAAATGGTAAGGTGATTGCCTATGCTTCAAGGTAACTTAAAGCCAATGAGACGAATTATCCCACTCACCACCTTGAATTAGCGGCTGTGGTATTTTGCTTTTAAGAATTGGAGGAATTATTTGTGTGCGGTTCACGTGGATGTTTTCATCGACCACAAGAGTTTACAATATGTTCTTACCCAAAAATATCTACACTTTCGCGAAAGAAGGTGGTTGGAATTATTGAAGGACTATGATATGCTTCTTCTTTATCACCCCAGAAAGGTGAATGTAGTAGCGGATTCTCTTACATGCTTGTCTGTGGGTAGTATTGCATGTGTTGAAGATGATAGAAAAGAGTTGGCACGAGATGTGCATAGATTGGCCCTATTAGGTGTTCAATTGGTAGATTCCGACAAGGGTGGTGTCATGGTCCATAATGGTTTCGAATCATATTTTGTAAATGATATGAAAGATAAGCAATGTCTATATCCGACTTTGTTGGAATTAAAAGGAGCGATACTCAAGAAGTCCGTTGAGGCTTTCTCTTAGGAGGGACATGGGTACTTAGATACCAAGGTAGATTATGTGTTCCAATGTTGATGAGCTAATGGAACAAATTTTGGCGAAAGCCCATAGGTCGCGGTATTCCATTCACCCAGGAGGCACCAAGATGTACAGTGATTTACGGGAAGTCTATTAGGGGAATCAGATGAAGAACGATACAGTGATATTTGTGGCCAAATGTCCAAATTGTCAAAAAGTTAAGGTTGAGCATTAGAAACTGGGAGGTTTAGCTCAAAACATTTGCATTCCTACTTGGAAGTGGGAAGAAGTAAATATGGATTTTATAGTTTGTTTGTCTCGACACGGTGCCAACATGACTCTATTTGTGTGGTTGTAGATCGAATGACAAATCGACACATTTCCTTCCCGTCAAGGTTTCTTATTTGGCGGAAGATTATGCCAAGTTGTATGTGACAGAAATGGTAAAATTACATAGTGTGCCCTTGTCCATTATCTCCAATAGAGATACTGAGTTTACTTCTCAGTTTTGGAAGTCATTCCAAAAGAGACTTGGCACCAAGGTCAAGCTTAGCACAACTTTTCACCCACAAACCGATGGGTAAGCAGAACGAACGATCCAAACTTTATAGGATATATTGAGAGCATGTATCATCGATTTCAAGGGATGTTGAGATGATCACTTGGCTTTGATAGATTTCGCTTATAATAATGGCAACCATTCTAGTATTAGTATTGCCCCCTTTGAACCTCTTTATGGTAGGAGGTGTAGATCTCCTATAGGGTGGTTTGAAGTGGGTGAAGTTGCTTTGTTTGGACCCAAATTAGTTAATGAGTCTATGGAGAAAGTCCGGCTCATTAGAGAGGTTGAGACCAACCCAAAGCCTACAAAAGTCCTATGGCAATGTTAAAAGAAGAGACTTAGTGCTTGAGGTTAGTGATTGGGTCTATTTAAAAATCTCACCCATGAAGGGTGTGATGAGATTTGGAAAGAAGGGGAAGCTTAGTCCCCGATACGTGGGCCCGTATCAAATGTAGAGACACGTTGGTAAGGTGCCTTATGAGTTGGATTTTCCAAATGAGTTGGTAACCATGCATCCCATTTTCCGTGTCTCCATGCTAAAGAAGTGTGTTGGAGACCCAACATTCATAATTTCCCTTGAAGGTTTGGGAGTTGATGAATGTATTTCTTATGAAGAAGTTCCAATTGAGATTCTAGACCGGCAAGTTAAGAGATTCAGAAACAAGGAAGTAGCCTCTGTGTATTTTATGGAGAAGCCACTTAGTTGAGAGTGCTACCTGGGAGGCTGAGGCTGATATGAAGTCCCGATAACCTCATCTTTTCCTCCTAATCTAGTTTGATGTAATGAATTTCCTCTTGGTTTTCTTTATTTTTAGAATTCATATGTTATTCATGTGTTCCCATGATTTCATTATAATTATGCATGTTCATGAATTGCTTAGTTTGTGAAAGAAATAACCTATGTGAATTGTTTTCCTCATGTTGTTGTGCATTAAGTATGAGTTTCCTACAGACCTCATGAGATGACTTGTTCGGTATGCCCTGACTTGGAGTGGAGATTTCCTCCTTCAGTATGTGCTTTGGGTACATATTACATTTAAGCTCCATGAGATTGTGTTGAGCATGCTTCTAAGTTGGAGATGGTAAGTTCCTCCTTGAAATAAGAAATCAGAAAATTTCATGCATACTGGGTTGTTAGATGTAGTTCCTACTTCCTTATAGTGCATTCAGTATGTTTGTCTTGGAGATGATGTTTCGTCCTTAGTGGTATGCATTTAGTACAGTTGCATGCATGATAGGCTGCTACTCTTGAGTATTTTTTATTAGAAACATGCTTAGAATCTCATTCGAGGATGAATGTTCCCGAGGGGGAGATATTGCATCACCCTATAGCCTAAAGAGGGAAGCTTAACAGATTTGGGAACTCCCAGGTATCAACCACGAGGGCCAATCACAGTCCCTGGTTTGGTCCATGCCTTGTGGGTGATCCCCGCTAATGGACACCTTAGGGACTACCTAAGGCAGTGAACCACGACTAGGACCCACGCCCCATGGATGGGTCCACGGCTCATAGCTAGGGGTCTGTAGGTCAGAGTCTAGAAACCAAGTCCCAGACCACCAACCAATGGTTCACTAGGACGAACCATAGGTCCATCCACGATCCATCGGCGTGATCTCATGGGTGGGCCTTTGGAGAGGGTTACGTTGACAACTTATGGGTCTTTTCCAAATTTGATTAGAATTAAGTGGTATAGTTTTGACTAAACCTAGACTACCTATATAAGTATTTTTAACCCCCAAAATTCCCCAATTAAGTCATTCTCTCATATCCCAAAAGAAAACCCAAAACTCCTCTCAAAATTTCTCTCTTTAGAAGTTGGAAGAAGAAGGAAGAAAGTTGAAGATAGGTCAAGTTCAAGTCTTGAGTCTTCAAGCTTTTTGGGCATTGTGACTAGGTATGATAGCTTTTCATCTACGGGATCCTTCCTCCCATGGAGTCCCCTAGAATTTTCCAATTTGATGAAGAATTTTCCCAATTTAGTTAGGGTTTCTTCCAATGTTGTGGGTTATGTTGATTATGGATCCAATTAAGTGGACTGTGATTGTTTATGGTTGAATTAGTAGGATTACATGTTATTATAGTGAAATAGCATGTATTCATGACTATTCTTGGATTAAACCCTAGAATTAATATAATTGGGTTGGAGCCATGAAGGGAGACTTTATGGGTTTAGGCTTGTCCTTATGGGATTGATGAATTATGATTATAATTTCTTTAGAATGAAACTTAGATGATGATCATGAGATCTAGGGCTTTGAGAGTAAAGCTTATGATGTGAATTGTTGAGGAAGGGATATTTCCCACATGAATCGCTTAATTATGAATGTACGAATGTGAAAGGCTTTCTCACATTAGTGATTCTAGGTTGAAAAGATTGCTCACCTAAAATGAATCTAAATTAAAATACTATGTAATGATGAGGCTAGAGGCGACTACCCTTGACCTCCATATGTGAAGGATATGATGTGATTTCCCATACTCTTTGGAATTGAATAAGAGGTGATTCCCTATGTTTCAAATATGATGAATAGACATGAAGGATGCTCCTTATGAAATGATGTGGAAGCGAGTACCCGTGTCATATGATGAGGTTGTGGAGGCGAGTAGCCGCAATCTAAAGGTAAGTAAGGGAATAGTTGAATACCCATTAGCCTTTGTAAGTTAGACAATGTGGTGAATTCCCATGTCTTTAAAGCTAAGCATAACCTATGTGAATTATCTTATGAAGAATGAATAGCTTGGATTGTTGCTTGAGGTACCTTCCATGAGGTAAGTTGACTAAGAGATGATGACACAAGTCTTGACTAAGGATGAGTAAAGTTGCTTGAGAAGTTTTCATTTCTTATTATGATATTGATTTATGTGTATGGATTATGCTTATGGTTTATGTTGTTTATGCTAGATATCATATTTAGTACTTAATTGTACTAACACATACTCTTGCCTACATTCTTATCAAATTTAGGGTCCGGTGACATAGATACTCACAGTCGTGGCAAGCTTCATTATTTCATCAAGGAAATGAAGATTTTGTGAGTGCTCATTTTGTTTGGGGCTGTGATCATCGCTTTCTATTATGTTCTTTCATTTTATACATTGGACTATTGTATGGGCTATGTCCCAAGATCTTTTATCTCTTATGTATGACGGTTTGAGACAACGATTTCAGACATTCGCTCATTTTATGAAAGAGTTTGATTGTGTTGTAATATTTTAAGTTTCCGCACCATTTTCTGTTACTCTATGTTATGATATGCTAATTTGTCTTGTATGACATCTCTCGGGGGTCTTGTGCATTTTGTTACATCTAGGGGGTACCCCAGGGTCGTCACACTTAGCATATTCTTCCTTTAGATGTTCTTGCATTTCAGAACATTTGCATGTTCTTGGAACTCAGTTCAATTAGATATCAGTTTCTAGTACTTAGTGGTAGGAATTACAGCTACTTCCCTCTATTCTCAGCTAATTTAGATCTCGTTTGGGGACGAATGTTCCCAAGGGGAGATAATGTAACACTCCATATTCAAGAAAGTGCCATTAAAATTTTAAGAACTTGCAAGAGCCACCAACGAGAGGCCAAACTAAGACCCATAGCTATGGTCCATTGTTGGCCACCTAGAACCCAGGAAAAATCATGACCCACGGAAGGACCTATGGACCGTAGGTGGGACCACGGTCCGTGGTCTAGGGTCCAGGGTCTGTGGGTTGTGACCCATATTCCTAGCTTCAAACGCCAAACAATGCCCTGCCAGGGGCTATAGATGGCCTCGTTCCTTGTTAAGTCAAGGTAGTTTTTGTCTTTGCCCTATGCTTTGGACATTTAAACTAGGTCGTTTAAAACCAAAACTACGTCGTTTTGCTAAGTTTAAGCGTAATAATCTAGTTAGAACCTAACCAAAACCTCTATTCTCCAAAATTCATCGAAATTAGAGCAAAATGTAGAGGAAAGTCGACACCTCTCAAGAACAAGTAAAGGGTTTTATTCAAATTCAGCCCCCAAAATCGAAGGATTTCTCTGTAGATTTCGTCACCATGTATTTTGGATTTCACTAGTGGGTTCCTTTCATCCACTAGGTCCATAGAATTCATTCAGTTCCTTGATTCTCCATATCTTGTTTAGACATAGGTTTTCTAAAACCTTGTATATTTACTATATTTTAGATATTGTAGTATCCTAAATCGAAATAGCATGTTTCTTGGAAAGTTCCTTTATTTCCTTGTATGAAACTCAGAACCCTAGTTGTGTAGATTCTCGTAGTTCATGAAATGCACTTTCTAGGTCAGTTAAACAGATAATCATGCTTTAGTTTTCGAATATCACACTATTTGTACATAAATGTTGCATTCTCAAATTGCATGTGAGTATTTGAGCTATTCAGTATTTTAGTCACATTTTAGTCATATATATATTCAGTTGGGAGTAGACTTAACACCAAGTTGGACTAGAGTTCAATGTACCCTGACATTCCCAAAAACTAGGTGTCCCCATAGGAGTATCAGTCCCCTCTGTTGGGCATTAGATTTAGTGATCACGCCAGTCGTGCCTTTATACCACAAGCAATGAATATTGGGTCCTCTCGATGGGGCGTATACATCGGACTCCACATTTTGCTCATGTGGTTTTATGTCAGTTAATAGTAGCTCCTACAGTCAGCCTCTTAGTGAATTGACCAGGTTTTCAGTATATACTTTAGTATTCAATTTAGCATGTCATGTTCATGATTAACACTTGGTCATTGCATTCATTTTCAATTTTCAGTTATGTTTCAGTACTTACATTCTTGCTCAGTATGTCATTGCTCATGCATGTTTTATTCTGCTTAGTATATTTATCCTACATGTTCAGTACATACTAACGCATACCCTGCGCTACATCATTTCATGATGTACGTTCAGGTACTCATCATCCAGATCGCGCTTAGATCAATTCTCGGTCCACACTCAGCAGCTTCAGTGGTGAGTCTTCATATTCTGAGGACAATAGACATACTTTTATTTTAGTCTGTACTTTAAGTTTTCAGTTTTGTTAGAGTTAGCTGGGGAGCATGTCCCAACAACTCAACTCAGTTAGAGGTTTTTCAAAAATAGTAGTAGAATGAGCTTGAGTTGTTGAGTTTATCTTTCATTTATTGTTAAACTCATAGTATGTTTTATATATTCAGATTAGTTGGGTTGTTCCCCATTTTAGATAGCCACTGTTTTAGCTTCCACATAGTTCATGTTTATTTAGTTCTCTTTTAGTATGTTTATGATATGCTAGACATAGGGTTAGCTTGGGGTCACTCGTGATCCTAGGTCCGGTGTTATATCAAGGGGGTAGCCTCGGGGAGTGACATTTTGATTTTTAGTTCATAGCACAAAAAAGTCCTATCATATATTTTTGACAATTTTATCATTTATGATATCTTAGATGATTAAGTTTTTGGGATAAACGTGCAAGCACGTTCCCAGAACTAGTTCATTAATATGCTTGAGAAATCTTTGATAAAAACTCTACTTTTTGCATACAAATCATATCTTGAAGAATATTGGGTAAAACCCTAGATTTTAAACAAAATTCCTTATAAAATCAAAATAATATAGGCATGAAAGTGAAAGGAATACTATTATTGAAGGCTTACATACCTTAGTGATGGATCTTGAAGAAAAATCTTTATAGATGAACCCTAGCCTTTGTATTTCTTGAAATTCCTAAAAGTAAGAATTTAGGAGTGAATGAGAGGGTTTTTATTATTTCATCACACAATGAGGTACGTATTTACTCCCTGTCACGAACCCATCATAGAGCTTCTGCCAAGTTAGAGTGTCTCTCGTAAATCAGTCATAACTTTTTACTCAACTTGGATTGATGCAAACTTGATAGCGTTGGAAAGAAGACTCATATCCCTTTAATTTAATAGGTTATGGCTCGCCTAAATCTTCATATTCTAAGAGTTATGGTCGTTTGAAGTTGATCCTTATATGTACTGATGTTCAAACTTAGCAGATAGTAATGCTTTGAACTTGGTTTGGTGTTACATGTCCCTTATGATTTTAAATAACATGTGATAGCCTTGATACACGTGATAAAAGACCTTAAAACACATGAGCAAGTAGGACATCATCCATTTCAAACTCATATACTTACGACGAATGACGTAGATTCTAAGAATAGAGTTGTGAGGTGTTACATGAGTTCCTACATTTGTTTTCTATATATGTTATATAAAAATCACAATTCACTTAATTAGTGAAATTATAATGAGACATTATAGTTCAATAAGTTGTATCTGCATTATATATTGAACCGTTTCTTTAATATGACACTACTCTTATTGAAAATTTCTATATTTGTTATAAAATTTAATTTACATTTTTATATTTTTTAAATAAAACATTATAGAGCTTAAAGCCCCTTTATTAAAACAATATATGTACAAAATCGAACTACGCAAACCAACTAAAATAAACTAAAAGTAAAACAAAAATCTCCAGGCCTAGTCCATTAAGAGAATTGGTTAGGGCTTTATAAAAGACTTACCATGTAGGGTTTCTTTCTTATCCTCTTACTCTCTTCTCATACTTTCTCTGTTCCTTGTCTCCTCCTGTATCTCAAGAAGCTAACACTGCCATGGTTTTTCGTTTCTTTTGACTGTGGGTGACTGACACCTACCTTCGTTATGTCTTTTGTCTCCCCTCACAGAGTTAATTAACTACCTCCCTTTACATCCTTATTTTCTTCAAATATTATCAATATTTGACCTTCTTTTGCATTTTCTAGAGGTCTCTATTGGTGGATGCAGTGGCTTCGAAGATGGTTTTGATAGAGTTACCAAGTCTTGAATGTTTTGGAAGACGTCCTTCGTAAGATCCTTCTTCTTCGTTTCTTCATTTTCTTCTATTTGTTTCCTCCTCTCTGATGTATTTTTGTTTTTTTAAGATAAATTAGAGGTGGAGATATCCTGATGGTGCCGATCTCTTTATGAAAGGCTTGCTTTTCCATCCCAATAATTTATATTGCTAATCTTAAATTAAAGGAATTTAATATGATTGTTGATTAATTGATTATGTTAACTTTTGTAAATATTAGACTATATAAATTTTGTAAACATCCTCTCTTGGGATGACCTAAGCATCAAGCTTCATTCCACACCCTTATGCGTAGCGTCACCGAACTTACACTCTTAAGTGCCTAGTCTTGGTCTTGCTCTACCTAAACCCTTTAGACTTTAGAGTTCATCTCCAATCTCCAGCCTAGCGTTAACTTTGCGGTGAGTCTCATCAATTAGTACTATATCTTTTTCAAATAACATACACCATGAAACCTCACTTTGGATATGTTGCGTTAAGTCATCTAAAACCAATGCAAAAAGATGATCCATGGTAGCATCCCATCATGATCGGAAGTTCTTTGAGTCCACTCTCACTGTCATCGCCTTGATCTTGGCTCTTGTGAGAATGTAGGAAAATAATATTCTTGGATTGTTGTCTCTACATTATTACAGAGAGACCCTATTAATAGATACTACCATAGACACCTTTTCCAACTAGGATACTACAATACAATCCTTTTCTAAGTAGGACACTATGTACTATTCCTATTCCTATTCCAAAAATAAGTAGGATTGTATATACATATTACTATTCTAACACTCCCCATCAAGATAGTGCATATAAATTAGATGTATCTTGCTTGTTACAAATATTAATACGAGGACATGAGAAGCTTTGTGAGGTATCTGCAAGTTGATCACTCGACTTCACAAAATTCACTGTCAATCTCAATGTGCTTAGTTTTCTCATGAAATATTGAATTTGATGTATAATGTCAGTCAATCTCAGTGCGCTTGGTCTTCTCATGAAATACCAAATTTGATGCATAATGCCAATAAAACATAGAGCGATAAAATTACAGTGTTGAACTTCCTTAACCACGCTTGCATAAACTGTTTCAGACCACAGAGTGACTTAGAAAATCAACATACTAGGCTACTAAACTCCCCATGAGTAACAAAATTAGGTGGTTTCTCCATATAGACTTCTTCACAATGTAATGGCCACCGTAAAGTGCTTAAAATCTAGTATAAAGTGTATGGATCTTGTTGGACTCAATAGATGTGTCAATGTTAAATAAGAAAGTCACCGGAAAGGCTTTAGATGTGGCCTATATGCAAAAGGCTCTTAAGGCTTTAGATGTGTCCATGATGCCTCATAATGTACTTGCTTATATTTTGGCAAATACGCGATATCGTATTGGTTATTCCTATGATGATTTTAATATATTGAAATATTATTTACAACTCCAATAATAATATTTATTTGCATCAATTGTACATGCAAGTATATGACATACTAGACTTGGTGTTAGTGTTTAATAATCGATGAATCGTTTATCCAAACAAGGTTTACTTGGTGCTATAGATAAAGTGATTTGCCTAATTATTATTTGAGTCTTTTATAGCTTTATACTAGATATCAAGATTCAATCTATTATCTTGTAAAATTTCAATTCCCTCCAAACCCCTTCCCGCTTCTTAGCTTTGTAAGACCTATCAAGAATATAATATCTCTATTCTTGAAACCACAAAGGTGGTTTAGTGAATTTGCAAAAGGGAGATGGACAATCAAGATGAAAATTAATTAGTTTCCTAGATAGTGTTGCATCATTTATTTTTGACATATTAATATGTCTTTGTCCACCATTTCTTTAGTTATTTTTACTATTATTGGTTTTCTAAATTTAAATTTCTTGTTGATATATAATTTCATACACTTTGTAGGAATTAGAAGTTGTTGTGGAAGCATACTATGTCATGATGGGTGCAAGAAGAATTGTTTGTTGATTCATGGTAAGAGGGTTCTCTCTTTCTTTAAAATAAATTATGAATATTGCTTACGAATTATGGTAATGTACGATACACTTTTTTTCTTAACTTAGTTTAAAGTAGTTGTTTTAAATTTGTAGTTGATTTTAATCACATATTTGTAATTATAAATAAAATTATTACAACTCAATATTAACAGTAATAAAACTAAAATTATGAAAGAAAGAACAATGGGATTCCTTTATATAGTAGCAAATTAAGTCATGTCGAACCTTAATTTACTTTTCCATAAGGTTTTACACTCATTTTCCAAATATGCAACAAGTTCAATTTAAAACCTCTTTTTGATTATGACAAACAAAGAAATTATAACTATGCAAGTGTATCCATCTACTCACCCCATTTACTAAATTGCTAATTGGAGAAACCATTTTTGACCTACTTAGTTCTTTAATAAATCGAAACATATATATCTGCTACTATTTGTGTGACATAATTCAAATGTCTGACATAAGTAAGGTTGACTAGTGTATTAAAAACACATACGACAAAGAACAATCAACCAATAAATGATAAAGATGGTGAAGTTATGGTAAATTCCTATTCTTTATAAATATAAAGGTACTTTTACTCCATAAATATTTTGTTAACTATCCATTGATTTACTTTTCTTTATTAAATAAAGAAATGAATGATCTTGCTGAGGTATATCCTGAGTTAAATGTCCCTAGAAGTGCTCCCAATGATGTGTACTCACAAGTAATGGGGCCAAGTACTCATGGAAATAACCAAACTATAAGAAAAGGAGTACCTCCAAGTTTTGTTTATGGCCTAGTATATAAAGCGATCCCAAAATGAGTAGAGATAGAAGTTCAAAAAGTAACCTCACCTATGAAAATTGAGATGGAGGAAAAGTTGTTTGAAGCAAAAGAAGAAATCAAAGTGATGAATAAGAAGTTATCGAAAGCTAAGGAAGATACATAATTGTTGAAGAAAATATTATTGCAAGCAAATATAAATATGGATGCAAAAATATATGATAAAGTAAAGTTAGGGATACTAGCATATGTATATTCTTTTGGTAATACTCGTGACTCAAATATAAAATCATGTAGTAATGAGCACGTAAATAAATATGTTCACAAAACTATTATCTTTTAGATAGTATTGTTCTTTAGTTGTTTTAATTATAATATTTTGTGTATTTTGTGATAGCTTTATAATAGCTCAACTGAAGATCGCCAAGAATCATTGTCACTCGTTTCAATTGTTAAACCAAAAAAGGTGAGTTGTGACTTTGTTTTGATTATATCTTTGTGTAATTAAACTAGAAGATATCTAGATAAAGTATTGGTACCTGGATTATCTATGTTAAGTGAAAGCAACTGATTGCAACATCAACATAGAATAATGAGTTATCCATTTGTAGTGAAAAGTGGAGAAAATAAGGAAGAAACATTAGTAAGTAATACTATTATCTTTCTCTTATCACTCACCCTATTATAGGAAATTAGTAAGTCAAGAATGAGTGTGAATGTCCTTTGTATATACATTTCAAATGTTTTCTGCATATATATACATTGTTCGAGCTTAAGATAATAACTCGATTGAACTCGATCTAGATTCGCCTCAATGTTGTTAGTGTGAAATTAAAGCTCTAGAATTTTGTGTGATCAAAATATTTGGTTAAAAAAAGCACAAAGTATGTCACACGGATCCATTCGAAATATGGCCTAAAGGAGCAGTTTCACTAACCAAAAAAAGTTGAATAGTGCCAAAGGATGGCATAGATAAGCTGCTAATGATATGTGACTGATCCTAAACTAAGTAATTAGTACTTCATTTCCTAATTTGTTGAGGTTTTTTTCATTTATTCATAGATTCACCGCACATTCGCTACACGTGTATGCCTTGTCTTGAGTTTCATATACCTGTGAAATTGTATATGTAACCTACAATTCAAGCTTATGACATATGGATTCGTATATAACAAACTGTGTAGCAATGAACATTTTTGCCTCTTAGCTATGTCGTGTCATGAAACACACACCCCATTTACATTGTTCCAAATCATTGTAGCCTAACTTTTGATATATTTATACACAAAAGTAACATTTTCTTTGATTGTACTCTTGTATTGAACAACGGGTGGTGGCGTTAGAGTAGTAAGCATGAGTGACATTAATATTAGAATGTATGTAAAAGTTTCAATGGCATTACCTCTACCAACTCATATTTTTTTCCTGAAAGTCCCTTCATGCCATAAATTATTGTAAGGTATTATTGAACCGCTTCATATAACCAAACTCTCCTCACAGAATCAACAGAGTGTTTTGGCATCTATTTTATGGTACAATCTGTTTTGATAGTTCCATTTCAATCGACATGTGGGAAGAATCTTGTTGATTACACGTGAATGTGGAGATGAGAATGCCTATATTAATTCAACGTGTTCATGTGTATGTGTAAAGGTCAAAGAAATAAGAAGTAGAGTATAAGCTTGATTTTGATGTAAACAAGAGGTTACCAATGATATATATAAGCAAGATATGGTGCAAAAACAAGGTTAGCAGTGACATGAACTTTGTGGCAAACATAAGGATAGCAGTAACATATATGTCACGCCCCGAGCCTACACCCTTGGTGGGACTGACACTCGAGAACCATTGCTTTCCTCAAGAGAACCCTTGGCATGGCTAAACTATCAGCGAAAGACTTTACGAATTAATAAAGAAATCAAATGCATTTAAATGAACTGTCGCAAAATAACTTAGAATATTTTAGAAATAAACATTAAACTTAGCTAGAGTGGCAAACCAAGTCTTAACATAAACAACTAAAATGGAAAGACTAGAGGACTATAACTATACATCTATGAAGCCTCTAAAAATAATGAGAGATGTCGGGACAAGACCCCCGATCACCGTAATAACTGAAAAACTAGAAAACAATGTAAAAGGGGTCCACTGGAAAGCAAAAAGGCTCACTAACTGACTTTAAGTTCTTAGCTGGATCAATGAGGCGATGGATTATGATCCTGGTAACCTATATCTGCATCATAAAATGAAGCAGGCCAAATGGCATCAGTACATTGAATGTACGAGCATGCGAGGGGAAAATTAAACATGACATAAGCTTGAAATGAATCAGAAGACAACACTTACCTCAGATTTACTCAACTCATGGATACTCAACTCAAATGCAGAATAAAACAATAGAAAAGGTGCAGTTTATATAAAGCATTTAAAACAGTAAGTACAACTCAATTTACATTTGTCATAAAGTACTATAATTCTTTGGGAATTTCTCCAACCGACAACCATCACTATGAGCTATGTTATGATACAACATCTCTCCCATGGTACCAGAATTGTCCTATAAATTTTCGGGATATAGAACGCCTCAACTAAGTGGATCCACTAGTCTATGCTAAAAAGCATTAAGGAATCATCTAAAAATTATGACCCTTTTCTACCCACGATGGCTACATGGTTTATGGGGACTTGAGTTATTATGAACTCGTCCCCATATCGGTGCTTAATACTACTCCCAAAATATACTCAGCTCATCTATTTTAAAACAAAACTTTTTCTGTGGTTTAATGTAATTACTCAAAAACTAGCTAAGAGTCTCTCTAGGAAATTGGTGTTTCCTATCTTCTTTAAATATGAAAACATTTACTCTTTGGGAATACACAATCCCGATATAATCTTTCGAAGAAATGAACTTCAATCATTAATCTTTACTCAACTCAAAACTCAAGTCTTAAAGGAAAGTTAAAATGTTTGTAAAAGACTTTTGGAAGACTCTATGAACTTCTCTGGACTTGACTTTTAACTTTCCTTGAATTGAATTACAGATGCAAGGCTCATTATCTCATGTTATGGATGATTTCATGTTGTTTAGATGTAACTTAGAGTGTAGAGATCAACTCGAAAACATTGGTACGTTTCAAGGGAACTCGAATGGAAAGAAGTGGGAAAGGGTAGAAGGACTGGCGTCCCTGTCATTTGAGTGGCGCCAGAGGGCAAACTTTAGACACTGTCTTAAGGTACACTGGCGTGTGCGGTGCCCCAGAGGCCAAACTTGAGAACCCAAAGTGAGGCACTCTAGCTGGCGTGGTGCCCCAGACCCCTTCCCAGAAAATCCCCAATTTTTCTTGCTCGATTTTCAACTCTAAACCCTCTAGATTAAATTAGTTCTTTCCCCAAACACTGAGATTCTACTATATAACCAAAATATTCAAGAATCTACTCAAAACAACAGCAACTTTCATGAATTGAACTCAAGAACTTCTCAACAACTTCAAATATCAAGAACCTAATTGAAACTTCAACAAAATCCATGAAGAACTCAATTTCTATACTTTCAAGAGTACAAATTCATGAAATTGAATCATGATTGGTGCGTGGGTGAACAAAGTCAACGCTCTGTGATCTCACATACCTCGTAGGGACCAACCCTTGGAGAAATCGATGAGTATAACTTCAAGAACACGACGAATCCTTACTTTTTCTCCTCATTTCTCCTCTTCTTTTCTCATCTCTCAAAGTCGTCAGCATAAACTGAATCCTATCAGTTTAGACCCCAACTTAATTAACAAAAATGAATTTAATTAATTGGGTAGTGAAAAGACCATAATACCCTTCACAAATCCGGTTTTGACATTCCTTATCTAGACAACCCAACTTGTATTGGCCATATCAACCTCAAACGAACTTGAAATCGAGCAAATTTGGCGGTGTTGGAAAGATAATTAAAATATATTTCCTACGGTATCTTGTAGAACACCTAACTCATCCTGAGCTAGGAGTTATGGTCGTTTAGTGTTTACCCAAAACTCATCCTTTGCTAAATTTTGTCAAACTTTCCAAATTTAATTATTTCTAAAAACAGTTTCTTCAAACTTCTAGTTCTTTCAAATAGAAAGGTGTTACAATATATAAGAAAGGCTATAAGCTAGATGAGATGTAGACAATGTGATAACCCAATTTCTCATGTCATGATATCACCTACTATACCTACCAGTAGATAAGCCAACCTGTAACTCGTCTAGTAAAGGGTGTAAGGGTAGAAACGAGGTAGAAATAAGCAATTTAAAATAAGTAACTGGAGGAATAAGTGGAAGCAAGAGATATATATATACATAAATCCAAAAGATCCCTCCCACAACCTGGACGTCACGGGTACAGAGTTACTACAAAAGAATACAAGTCCCAATAGTGAACCACAAATAAACTGACTTATCTCAAAATACAAAAGACTAGCCAATTGTTAAAAATGGAGACAAGTATGATCTAGAATACCTTGTGATCATCTCTCACCACTGAATACTCCGACTTCTGGCTTGAACTCAACATTGATAGTTGGTGCTCGTACCTACATAACAAAATAGAAGTAAAGTGTAGCATGAGTACCAAAACAATAGGTACTCTGTAAGCATCATAGGCCGACTGAACAAGAAAGGTAAAGGTCATATAAAAAGATGAAAACTAAACACCACACAGGATAAAGAGGAAAAATATGAGGACTTACAAATGATTATACCTCGAATTTTCAACCAATAGTAAGGTAATATGATGAGACCTTAAATCTGCTAACATAAGGTTGCTGAAGAATACTATGTGAAATCATCATCATAGGACCATCATGGAAAGACGTCAATAATAAGCTAATCAATACAATAATCCAAGCCTGGACCACATCCAATCCCATGTCAATAAGTGAACACCGAAATATTAGCCATAAACAACAAGGTCGTAGAAACGGGGAACAAAGCATAGAAGGTCAACAGAGTTGAGTTATCACCTAATCTAAGGCTTACTCTATCATACCCATTGCTACTACATTAGTCAATGGGGAACTAACCATCCCAAATGATGTTGGACAAAAACTATCTTCTATAAGCTCCAGAATTGACAAGTTTAAGGTAAGAACTCGTCCAGATCATTCTTTTATTAGACCAATGGGCAACATTATATAGGAACACACATTCTCTTCCCTATAATTAGTAGTCTATCTCTTATTATCTACATTTTCAGAGGAAGTTTTGACATCTCATGTGCTCTAGAATTTGCACTTATAATGCTCAATAATTCTATCTAGGCTTATCCTCCTTCCAGAGTTAGACGTATGGTGTATGATTTATCATATCTATTGCCTCATATTCTTAAATTTGAACTATTTCTTCATAGGGATATCTAGGATAGTTTATTCAACAGTGATTGTCCGAGTAAAGAAGAAATAGGACTATATTTCTTTGAAAATAAGAGAGAAAGGTCATCCTCTTTGAAAACCTTTTTGTGGTAGTCTATGGAAAAATGATCATAACCTTTTATTTCCGAACTCTAAATGAGGCAAACTTGATGGCGTTGGAAAGAAGACTGGTAGAACTTTAATTTGATAGGTCATAGGCCGTCTAATTCATCATATTTTGAGATATATGATTGTTTGAAGTTGACCTAATTAGAATCTTAAATCAAAACTCAATCAATTAGGAACCATTCAACTCAACTTTGTGCAAAGGGATTCTTGTTACATTAATTCATTTCCATAGCTATTCCCACAACAAACAATTGATCATACCGCCTAAGGAAATTTTAATAATCACCAAATAGCATATTCAATAATTGATCTCACGTTATGGATGATTTCATGTTGTTTAGAGATACCTTAGAGTGTAGAAATCAACTACAAAACATAAGTATGTTTCAAGGGAACTCGAGCGGAATGAAGTGGGTAAGGGTAGAAGACTTGGCATGCATGTTGCTCTGAGTGGCGCGGGGCGCCACAGAAAAAACTTCTGACACTGGCTTGAAGAGCTCTAGCTGGAGTGGTGCCCCTGTGGCCAAACTTCAGAACCCAAAATGGAGCACTCTAACTGGTGCAACACCCCAGACCCCTGCCCAGAAAAGCCCTAATTTTTCTTGCTTGTTTTTCAACTCTAAACCCTCTAGATTCAATTGGTTCTTTCCACAAATACTTAGATTCGACTACATAACCAAAATATACAAGAATCTACTCAAAACAACATCAACTTTCATGAATTTAACTCATGAACTTCTCAGCAACTTCGAAGATCAAGAACCCAATAGAAACTTCAACAAAATCCATCAGAAACTAAATTTCTATACTTTCAAGAATACAAATTTGTGGAATTGAATCATGATTGGCGTGTGTGTGAACTAACCCAATGCTATGTGATCTCACATACCTCGTAGGGATCAACCCTTGGTGAAATCGTCGAGCTTAACTTCAATAACGCGATGAATCCTTGCTTATTTTTTCTGCTCCTTTCTCCTTTTATTTTCTCTTCTCTCAAAACCATAACTTAATTTTGTAAAGCGTAAACTGAATCCTATCAGTTTAGACCCCAACTTAATTACCAAAAATGAATTTAATTAATTGGGTAGTGAAAAGATCATAATACCCTTAAAAATTCTAGTTTTGACTTACCTTATCTAGACAACCCAACTTGAAATCGAGGAAATTTGGCGGTGTTGAAAACATAATTCAAAGATCTTTCCTACGGTATCTGGTAGAACACCTAAATCATCATGAGCTATGAGTAATGGTTGTTTGAAGTTGACCCAAATTTCATCTTTATCTAAATTTTGTCAAACTTTCCAAATTTCATTATTTTCAAATATGGTTTATTCGAAATTCTTGTTCTTTATAGTTCTTTCAAATATCAAGGTTTTACAATAATTCACCCTGGGGAAAATTCTTCCTCGAATGAGATTTCTCTTAGTAGGCTAAGGGTGTAATATCTAACATTCAGCTCAAACACCCAACAAGCAAATCTAACACATCAAGTATATCAATTTAAAGAGTACTAAGAAGAGAATTAATACCTTGATTTGGAATTTCTCCAAGCTCAAAAAGATGTGGATATTTCTTGTTCATATCCTCCCCAGCTTCCTAAGTGGCTTCCTCAATAAACTGATTTCTCCAAATAAATTTGACTGATTCTACTTCATTGGCCCTCAACTTGCAAACCTGACGGTCTAGAATCTTAATAGGAATCTCCTCATAAGACAAGCTATCCTTGATAACAATATATTATGTTTGTTTGATAAGTGAAGGATATCTCATGCACTTCTTTAACATGGAAATATGAAATACCGAATGGACCGCTGTTAATTCTTGTGGTAGATTCAATTCATAATCTATATTACCAATCCTTTTGGATATTCGGTAAGGCTCAATATACCGGGGACTAAACTTCCCCTTCTTACCAAATCTCATAACACCCTTCATGGTTGAACTTTCAAGTATACCCAATCATCTACTTCAAACTCTAACTCCCTTCTCCTAACATCTGTGTTGGATTTTTGATTACTCTATATTGTTTTCAACCTCTCTTGAATGACTTTCACTTTCTCCATAGCTTGATGAACTAGGTCTTATCCTATCAACCCAGCTTTACCCACTTCAAATCATCCAATAGGAGATCTGGATCTTCTCCCATAAGGAGCTTCATAAGGAGCCATATGGATGCTACAGTGGTAACTATTGTTGTAACCAAACTCGATGAGAGGTAGCTGATCATCCCAATCACCCTTGAAATCAATCACACAGGCCCTTAACAAATCTTCTAAAGTATGAATAGTGCGCTCTACTTGACCATTTGTCTAAGGATGAAAAAAAGTACTGAAGTTCACATTTGAACCCAAGCCTTTCTGAAAAGATATCCAGAACTGTGTAGTAAATTGTTCACTTCTATCTGATATAATCGAAACTAGAACCCCTTGAAGTCTAACTAACTCTTGAAGGTGCAACTTGGCATTGTCCTCTGCCACATGGGTAGTCTTTACCGACAAAAAATAGGCTGATTTTGTCATTCTATTAACAATCACCCAAATAGAATCATGTTGCCTGCGAGACCTTGTTAACCTATGACGAAATCCATATTCATCATCTCTGACTTCCATTTTGGGAGTTCTATATTATGATCCGTACCATCGGGCCTTTGGTGCTCTACTTTAACTTGTTGACAATTCGGGAATTTAGCAATGAACTTAGCAAGATCGTTCTTCATACTGCTCCACTAATATACCTCTCTCAAGTCACGATACATCTTTATGGAACCTCGATGGATAGAATATCTGGAGCTATGAGCTTTGTCCATGATCCTCTCTTGGATTTCATCCACCCTTGGTACACACAATCTACCTTGATACCTCAATACACCATCTCCCCCTTGTTCAAAATCCATTACTTTTTGCTTATGAACATTTGCCTTAAATTCAAGAAAAATAGGATATTGGTCTTGCTACTCTTTTATTTCTGACTCTAATGATGATTCAGCCCCATTCAACACCACTATTCCTCCTTCTGTAGGATCCATTAGTCAAACTCCTAATCGTGAAAGTCTATGCAGCTCTTTCGCAAACTCATTCTTATCTTCCTCAAAATGGGCAGTACTACCCATAGATAATCTATTCAAGGCATCATCAACAACACTAGCCTTCCCTGGGTGATACAGGATACTCATGTCATAATCTTTGAGTAAATCTAACCACCTTCTCTGTGTGAGATTAAACTCTTTCTGACTAAACACATACTAAAGACTCTTGTGATCAGTGAATACATCTACAGGAACACCATACAATTAATGATACCATATTTTCAAAGGAAATGCTATAGCAGCCAACTCTAGATCATGGTTTGGATAATTCTTCCCACGAACTTTCAACTGTCTGGAGGCATAAGCTTTAACTTTACGATACCGCAGTAACACACAACCCAAACCAACTCTGGACGCATCACAATATACAACAAAGCCTTGCGTACCTTCTAGTAAGGTCAATACTAGGGTAGTAGTCAACCTTTTTTTCAATCCTGAATGCATTTCTCACAAACTTCAGACCATTGAAACTTCACTGTTTTCTGATTAAACTTGGTTAAAGGGGATGAAATAGACTAGAACCCCTCTACAAACCTTCTATAATATCCAACCAACCCCAAGAAACTTCTAATATCGGCTAGAGATTTCGGTTTAGACTAATTGTACACTACCTCTATTTTTTGGGTGTCAACTCTAATCCCATCACTGGATACAATGTTGCCTAAGAATGCCACAGACTTAAGCCAAAATTCACATTTAGAGAACATAACATACAACTCTCTATCCTCTAGAATTTGGAGGACTATTTTGAGATGGCTAGCATGATCTTCCTCATTCCTCGAATAGATTAGAATGTTATCAATGAATACGATAACAAACATAACATTATAAGGCTTGAATACTCTATCAATAAAGTCCATGAATGATGCAGGAGAATTGGTCAAACCAAAGGACATATCTAGGAATTCATAATGACCATATCGGGTCTTGAATACTGTCCTTGGAATATCACATTCCTATACTTTCAACTGATGGTAGCCTGATATGAGGTCTATCTTAGAAAAAAAATGGCACGCTGAAGTTGATCGAAGAGATCATTAATTTTCTGAAGAGAATACTTATTTTTGATAGTAGCGTTGTTCAATTAATCGTAATCTATACACATTCTAAGGGAATGATCTTTCTTCTTCACAAATAAGACCGTAGCACCTAAGGGTGAGACACTTGGTAGAATAAAACCCTTATCTAGGAGATCTTTATTTTCAATTGTTCTTTTAGCACTCTCATCTATGCTTGAGCCATTCTATATAACATAATAGATATAGGATGGGTATCGGGAAAAAGATTTGTACCAAAATCTATTTCTCTCTCAGAAGGGACCCCGGGTAGATCCTCAGGAAATACTTCTGGAAACTTACTCAATTTTGGAACTGACTCGATAGAAGTGTCTCAACACTAGAATGTTTAACTCAGACTAATTGATAGACATACCCTTTGGATACTATTTTTCTCACCTTAAGGTACGAAATAAAATGCCCCTTAGGCACTGATGAATTGCTACTCCACTTTATAATTGCCTCATTATAAATTTAGAACCTAACAACTCGAGTTCTACAATATATGGAGGCATAACATGAATGAAGCCATTCCATACACTGAATGACATCAAAACATACCATGTCTAACTCGACTAAGTCAGCCATGGTGCTCTTATGATTGATGGAAATGATACAATCACGATAGAATCTCTCAACTAGAATAGACTCACCAATAGGTGTAGAAACAATGAAGGGCTCACGAAGTTTCTTAGGAAGAACATCAAAATCTTTGCAACATAAGGAGTTACAAAGGATAAACTCGCTCCAAGATCTAACAAAGCGTAAACATCAAGAGTAAAGACTTTGATCATACCAGTGACAACGTCTGGAGAATTCTCTTGTCCTTGATGACTAGTGATAGCATAAAGGTGGTTTGCTCCTCTACCAGTCCCTGAAGTAGCTCCTCTTGGTGCAGCTCAATTTGGTGGAGCAGCTGAAGAAGATTGGGCTTTATTTCCCCTATTTCCATTGCCCTGCATGTTCTTAGGACACTTCTTCTTGAAGTGGCCATCTTGAACACATTTGAAACAACCAGTGGACCCATTGGAATAAGAGCCTGGTTGTTTCCTACCACACTTAGCACAAGCAAGGGACTGTTTACCTCCTTGCACCACACTACCCTATGACTGAGCAGGTCTAGCTCTGAAATTTTTTGAATTTTGACTATTATACTCACCTTTGTTCCTTGGTGCAGGTGCAGTACCAGATGATGGAGCAGGTCCCTTATGTTTCTGTTGGAAACAAGACAAATTCACATTATTTTTTTGTTGCCCGGACTCATTCCCTGGCCTTCTTGTTTCTGAATTCTCCCTTGTCCCTCAGCTTCTCTTCCTCAACACGCTGCACATAAACCATCAACCTATCTATATCCATTTCCCCTATTAGCATAGCTACCTTGACCTTCTTGCTTTTCAGACGAGTAAACCTAGCAACAAATAGACTCTTCCAGCGCCTTATATCAACAACCATCTCTGGAGCATATCGGGAAAGTTGGGTGAACTTCAAGATCTACTCATGAACACTCAAAGGTTCTTGCTTAAGGGTAAGCAATTCCCATACCTTGGCTTATCTTAGTTCATAGGGAAAGAAACACCCCAAGAAAGCACTCTTGAACACAGCCCAACTCAAAACTGGTGCATTCTCAACCCTACTCTTCTTCCACTGGTCAAACCAAGTCCTAGCAATACTCTTCAGTTGATATGTAGCTAGTTCCACTTGCTCAGCATCAGCAGCGTGCAAATCGTCAAACAACTTATGCAGTTCCTCAACAAAATTTTATAGATGCTTAGTAGGTCTTGAACAATTGAAGCTTGGAGGATTCTTCCTCAAGAACTAATGGATCCTCGAAGTATCATTCCCTTCCTGTTGATTCTCCCTCTGCCCAACATGGTTGGTCACGACTTGCCTTAACATTTTGATTGCTTCGTTGAACTCAGCATTGGTGACTTCTTCTTGGGGTTGCACTTCTGGTGTACCCCTTTTTCCTAGACATTACACCTAGCAGGACGACCTCTGACAACTCATCGTGGAGGCATGATCTGAAAGACACGTGCAAGCACGAGTTAGAAGGAAACTTTGTAGGGATTAACTCTATCACATGAAATGAATGTGAAAGAAGTGAGATAGTTCCAAAATGTTGCAGCCTCCTAATTATAGATGTGGCGTGCTTCACAGCGATAACAAGGACTCTACATACACGACTTCATTGCCTCCCTAGGACTCATGAACTCTAGTCTTTGATACCAAGTTTGTCATGCCCCAAGCCTACACCCTGGGCGGGACTGACACTCGAGAACTATTGTTCACTTCTTAGCCTAGCTAAACTCTCAGTGGAAGACTTTACACATTAATAAACAAATCAAATGTATTGAAATGAATAGTGTCAAAATAAGTTAGAATGTTTTAGAAATAAGCATTCAACATAGCTAGAGTGACAAACCAAGTCTTAACATAAATAACTAAAATGGAAATACTAGAGGACTATAACTGTGTCTATGAAGCCTCTTAAAACAATGAGGGATGTAGGGACAAGACCCCCAATCTTCCTAACAAATTAAAAACTTGAAAACAATGTAAAAGGGTCCTCCGGAAAACAATGAGGCTCACCAGCTAACTCTGAGTGCTCAACTGGATCAACAAGACGCAGGATGCTGATCCTAGTTACTTGTATCTATATTAAATGTATGACCATGCAATGGGAAAACTAAACACCACATAAGCTTGAAATAAATCTGAAGAGAACACTTACCTCGACCTTACTCAACTCATAGATACTCAACTCAAATGCAAAATAAAATAATAGAAAAGGTGAATTTTATATAAAGCATTTAAAACAGTAAGTACAACTCAATATAAATATGTCATAAAGTAATATAATTTTGTGGGAGTTTCTCTAACCGAGAACCATCACTATGAGTTATCTAATGATACATCGTTTTGCCCACGCTGCCAGAACTGTCCTATAACTTGTCGGGATATAGAACGCCTTAACTAAGTGGATCCAATAGTCTATGCTAAAAAGTATTAAGGAATCATCTAAAAAGTATGACCCTTTTCTATTCACGAAGGCTACATGGTTTATGGAGACTTAAGTTATTAGGAACTCATCCCCATATACGTGCTCAATACTTCTCAAAAAATATACTCTCCTCATATGTTTTAAAACAAAACCCTTTCTCTGATTTGAGGTAATTATTCAAAAACTAGCTCAAAGTCTCTTTTGGAAATCGGTGTTTCCTATCTTGATTAAATGTGAAAACATTACTCTTTGGGAATACATAGTCCCAATATACTCTTTTAAAGAAATTAACGTCAATCTTTACTATTTACTCAACTCAAAACTCATTTCTTAAAACAAAGTTAAAATGTTTGTGAAAGACTTTTGGAAGACTCTATGAACTTCTCTTGACTTGACTCTTAACTTTCCTTGAATTTAATTGTGGATTCAAGGCTCATGATCTCATGTTATGGATGATTTCATGTTGTTTAGACGTACCTTATAGTGTAGAAATAAACTAGAAAACATAGGTACGTTTCAAGGGAACTCGAACGGAAAGTAGTGGGAAAGGGTATAAGACCTAGCATCCCTGGCGCTCTGAGTAGCACGGGGAGCCAGAGGGAAAGCTTCAGACACTGAGTTGGGGAGCACTGGCTGGTGCGGTGCCCCAAAGACCAAAATTTAGAAACCAAAGTGGGGTGCTCTGGCTGGCACGGCACCCCTGACACCTGCTCAGAAAATCCCTAATTTTTGTTGCTTGTTTTTCAACTCTAATCCCTCTAGGTTCAATTGGTTCTTTCCCCAAACACTTAGATTTTGTTTTTATAACCAATATATTCAAATATATACTAAAAACAACATCAACTTTCATGAATTTAACTCAATAACTTCTCAACAACTTCAAAGATCAAGAACCCTATAGAAACTTCAACAAAATCTATCAAGATTGCAATTTTTATACTTTCAAGAACACATACTCATGGAATTGATTCATGATTGGCATGTGGGTGAAATAACACAACACTATGTGATCTCTCATACCTCATAGGAATCAACCCTTTGTGAAATCGACGAGCTTAACTTCAAGAACGCGATGAATCCTTGCTTATTCTCCTCCTTTCTCCTCTTCTTTTCTCTTCTCTCAAAATCCTAACTTAATTTTGTAAAGCGTAAACTGAATCCTATCAGTTTCGACTCCAACTTAATTACCAAAAATGTATTTAATTAATTATGTAGTGAAAACACCATAATACCCTTCAGAAATCCAGTTCTGACTTTCCTTATCTAGACAGCCCAACTTTGAATGGTCATATCTCCTTTCATACGAAATAGAAATAGAGCAAATTTAGTGGCGTTGGAAACAAAATTCAATGATCTTTCCTACAGTATCTGATAGAACACCTTAGTCCTCCCGAGATAGGAGTTATGGTCATTTGAAGTTGACCCAAAACTCATCATTAGCTAAATTTTATCAAACTTTCCAAATTTGATTATTAAAAAAAAAGGTTTCTTCCAAATTCTAGTTCTTTCTAGCTCTTTCAAATAGCGAGGTGTTACAATATATAGGAAAGGATTTAAGCTAGATTAGATGCAAACATTGTTATAACCCGATTTCTCAGGTCATGATAGCACCTACTATAACTTACTAGTAGGTATGCCAACCCGTAACCCAGAATGTCAAGTAATGGATGTAAGGGTAGAAATAAGTAATTTAACATAAATAACTTGAGGAATAAGCAAAATCAAGATATATATATATATATATATATATATATATATATATATGAATCCAAAAGATCCCCCCTCCCACAACTTAGACTTCACGGGTACAGAGCTAGTACAAAAGAATACATGTCCCAAAAGTGACAAAAAATAAACTTACTTATCTCAAAATACAAAAGACTCGCCAACTATTAAAGATGGATACAAGTATGATTCAGAACACCATGTGCTAATCCCTCACCTTTGAATACTGCGATTTCTAGCTCCAACTCAACATTGATAGTTGGTGCTCGTACCTACATCACTAAATAGATGTAGAGTGTAGCATGATTAACAAAGCAGCAGGTACTCAATAAGCATCATACGCCGACTGAACAAGAAAAGTAAAGGCATTATAAAAGGACAAAAATTAAACACCGCAGAGGTCAAAGAGGAAATATTTATGGAAATACACATGAGTGCAGAGCAAAACGAAAGTGAATTTTGTAAATAGCTAAATAAAATCTAACTTGCCACATAAGCCTACAAGGTGCACTCATGTGCAAGTTCAAAAAACAAATGGTTCCCCAAAATCCTGATAGGTACCTATATTAGCTATAGGTATTAGGAACAAAAAAATTTGAATATAGAAATAGAGGGAGCATACCCTAGATTTCGAACCGTGGATAGGCCTCCCAAAGTAACCAATAAGATCATCTCAAGCTACAAACTCATAGCCCAGACCTCGAATTGTGAATAGGCCTCCAAAAGAACCAATAGAATCTAACCGATATATATTATTTTGTAAAGGATAAAGAGTTTGTATCATGTGCTGTTTGTAGATAAAATGACTAGACCTCGAATTTGCAACCAATAATAAGGCAATATGATGAGACGTCAAATCTGCTAACATAAGTTTGCTGAAGAATACTATGCTAAATCATCATTATAGGACCACCATGGAAAGACGTCCATACTAAGGTAATCAATAAAATACTCCAAGCCCGGACCAAATCTAATCCCATGTCACCAAGCAAACACCAAAATATTAACTATAAACCACAAGGTAGTACAAAGAGGGAACGAAGCATAAAAGATCAAAGTAGCTGAGTTATCACCTACTCTAAGGCTTACTTTATCAGACTTATGGTTGCTACATCAGTCAATGGGGAGCTAACCATCCCAAATGATGTTAAACAAAAAGTAATATCTATAAGCTCTAGAACTGGCAAGTTTTAGACAAGAACTAGTCCACATATTCTTTTGTTAGACCAATGGTCAACATTCAATATGAATACACGTTCTCTTCCATATAATTAGTAGTCTAAATCTTATTATCTACATTTCAGCGGAAGTTTTGACATCTCATGTGATCTGGAATTTGCACTTAGAATGCTTAATAATTCTATCTAGGCTTATCATACTCTTAAATTTGAACTAGTTCTTCATAGGGATATCTGGATAGGTTATTCAAGAATGATTTTCTGGGTAAAGAAGACACAGGACTATATTTATTTGAAAATGAGAAAAAACGGTCAACCACTTTGAAAACTCTTATGTGGCAGTCTATGTTAAAATGATCATAACTTTTTATTTCCGAAATCTAAATGAGTCAAAGTTGATGGCGTTGGAAAGAAGACTCGTAGAATATTAATTTTATAAGTCATGGGCTGCCTAATTCATCATATTCTAAGATATATGATTGTTTGAAGTTGACCCATGTAGAATATTGTATCAAAACTCAATCGATAAGGAAGCCTTCAATTCAACTTTGTGCTAGGGGATTCTTGTATCATTATTTCATCTCGAAATCTATTCCCACATTAAATAATTGACCTTACCACCTAAGGAAAATTTAGTAATCACCCAATACGACCTCATACACAAATGAAAAATGGTTCAGGCTTTATCTTAGAAATTTTAGGGGTGTTTCACCATCCACATAACCCCTCTTCTTGTGCCTATGAGTGTCTTAATCAAAAGTACCATATGATGACGAAAGCATATATAATAAACACCTTCACTTATCAAGATAATTAATAAACACAAAATATTTTTAATATAATGTCTATTTTCTTGAGATAATAACAAAATTTGAACAAAAATTACTTAGTTTAACCAAACAAATATGCGATGAATGTAGTTGCACTATCATACATAGCCAAAAAACAATTCACAAACACTATTGCAAGTAGCAGCAGTAAAAGTTTCTATTAAAGAGCTAATTACTCAAACTCATTTCAGAAAGTAGTTGTCAAGACAACAATGTCTAGCCTTCCAACATTGTATCTAACTATCTTGTCAATATCCATATCAGTCACTTTCTTTCTGCCCCCTTCAGCACATTCAATAATGATTCTATGTCTTTTCTTATGAGGTATATAATCCCCACAGGAAGTGCTTGTTGTTTCCTTCTGTAAGAACATCCACAAGGTGAAACACAAATTTACAAGTATAAGATAATAATATAGAGATTATAGATTTACTTTGAGAATCATTGCACAAGGTTGTCGATTCAAGTAAAAGCATCATAACATCATTTATAAGCGTTCTTATCATCAAATCTTTGATGCGCATGAACTCCACAGAAGTAGTATATTTCTCAGACCTACCTATAATGGGAAATGCAAATCAATTTCTGGTAAAACATTCCATGATATGAGCACAATTATACTTTTCCACACTTAGTCCTTTAGTTAGTGTTGCAAAGTAGAAGTGCACACTTTCGAAGGAATGTTTTACTAGAAATTGTTTTACATTTCCTATTATATGTAGGTCTGAGAAATATACTGCTCTAGTGGAGTTCATGCGTATCACAGATTTTGTTTATTAGAACGCTTATAAATAATGTTAAGATGCTTATACTTGCATCTGCAACCTTGTGTAGTGATTCTCAAAGTACATTTGTAATATCGATATTTTTTCTTATACTTGTAGAGTTGTCTTTAACCTTTTGGATGTTCTTGCAAAATAGAACAACAAGCACTTCATATGGGGATTATTTTACCTTATGAAACAACACATAGATGGATGTGCTGAAGGGAGCAATAACAAAGTGATTTATATAGAGATACACATGAAAGCTGGAGATAATGTAGGAAGGCTAGATATTGTTGTCTCGACAACTACTTATTAAAAGGGCTTTGATTAATTACCTCTTTAACATAAACTTTTACTGTTGCTAATTGCAATCTAGTTTGTGAATTGTTTGTTGGATATGTATGATAGTGCAACCACATATATGGCTTATTTGTTTGGTTACAATGCATATTCTTTGTTCAAATTTTGCTATTATCGCAAGAAAATAGACATAATGTTTTCAAGTTTTATCTTACTGTATTTACATTGTTTATTAATACACTAGTTGAGTTATTTGTACCATGTCTTTTAAGTTTTTCTCATCACAATGTAACACCAAATCTTGGGAATTTTTTTTTCTTTTACATTGTTATTCGACTTTATCTTTATTATTAATTCAACTATTATACTTGTATGTTTTAGCTTCCCATAATAAATTGGGTTGTCGTACGTCTTAATTCAACTGACTTTAGATAGTTGAGTTCCATCATAATTCAAAATGTATTTGTATTCATTGATTGTCTTGATAATTGAAAGTGGTCATTACATATTATTTCTAGATCATACAGTTCTTTTGTTTAAGACACTCATAGGCACAAGACGATGGGGTGTGTGGAAGGTGTAACAACACGAAAATTTATGACAAGACTCGAACCATTCTTCATTTCCGTATAAAATTGAATCAGGTGATTATGAAAGTGTGATTATGTGCTAAGGTCAATTATTTAATGTGCGAATAGAGTTTGAGATGAATTAAGGTCACAAGAATCCCCTAGCATAAATTTGAGTTAAAAGCTTCCCTACCGATTGAGGTTTGATATAAGATTATACATAGGTTAACTTCAAACAATCATCTCTCACAATATGATGAATTAGTTGACCTATGACTTATCACATTAAAGTTATATGAGTCTTCTTTTCAATGCCACAAAGTTTGCCTCATTTAGAGTTCAGAACAAAAACTCATGACGGCTATAATTGAGACTACCACAATAGAGTTTTCAAAGAGGATGACCTTTCTCTCTAACTTTCAAAGAACTATACTCTGATATCTTCATTACCCCGACAATTATTGTTGAATAGACTATCCGAGATATCCCCATGCAGAACTAGTTCAACTTTATGAGTATGAGGCAATAGCTCTGAGAACTCATGCACCTTACATCTTACTTTGGAAAGAGGATGAGCCTTGATAAAATAATTAAGCATTGCACGTGCAAATTCAAGAGAATATGAGATGTCAAAACTTACCCAGAAATGCAGTTAAGAAGAGATAGACTAGTAATTGTAGTGAAGAGAACGTGTGTTCTTATTGAATGTTGACTATTCATCAAATAAAAGAAAGATCATTAGTAAATAATATTTATATTGATGATTTATCGTTTATTTGTCCAATAGAAAACATTCAATAGGAACACATGTTATATATATTAATGATCTTTCTCTTATCTGACGAATGGGCAACATTCAATAGGAACACACGTTCTCTTCCCAATACAAGTAGTATATATCCTCATATCTACAATTCAAGGGAATTTTTGACATCTCATGTGCACTAGAATTCACACCTGGAATGCGCAATAATTGTATCCAGGATCATCCTCCTTCCAAAGAGTTAGACGTAAGGTGTTTGAGTTCTAAAACCTATTGGCTCATACTCTAAAATTTGAACTAGTTATGCATGGGGATATCTGGGATAGTCTATTCAACAGTAATTGTCCATGTAAAGAAGATATAAAACTATAATTGTTTCAAAGTGAGAGAGAAAGGTCATCCTCTTCGAAAACTCTTTTGTGGTAGTGTTTGGTAAAATGGTCATAACAATTTATTTCCGAACTCTATATAAGGCAAACTTAGTGGTGTTGGAAAGAAGACTCTGATTGAATAATGCTAGCAAAGACACTTCATCCAATTCTAAGGGTCAATGATCATTAATCACTATTTAACCCAACTAAATAAGTTGGGGTCGAATCCCATAAGGAGCGGTATGTGTTTCAGATTCGACTGGGAAGTACAAACATAGTCAAATCAGTCATCGAAATAAATGTTTTCGAATAAAGACATCATTTAAATAAAGGGGTGACACGAATGTCAAATGACGGGTTTTGGTTTTAATTATCAACTACAAACAGTCACAAACAATAAAAATTAACAATAAGGAGACGGGTTATTGGGATGTGATCGATTATAGGCTAATATAGAAAAATGGGTAATTGCAACTATTAGTAAATAGTTAGATATTAGTGAGTAAGCTAGGCTATAGTGGAGGTAAACTTTCTATCGATCAATTTACCCCAAATCAAGTGATTTCTCTCAAACATCAACAAGCATGCAAAATAAGAACAACCCACACCATAGTCCATTCACTCTCTCAAGCTGAATGTGTGGGATTGGGTTTAGAATTCACTCTCTAGAACTGAACATAGGTCATCCCAATACCCACAAGCCATCAATCAATAATTTTAGTTATAAAACCCCTCTCTCTCATAAGCCAAGAACACGAACATAGAACTTCATTTGCGACTAGAATTCTTAAATTAAACCACAATTAATGATTAAACTCACTTCTGAATAGCATTTAAACTAACAATTAGCAAAACCAATAAACTAAATCATCCAATAATCACACCCCAAGAATTGGGGTTTTAGCTAAACATCATAAAAAGGTAAAAACCATCACCAAATTGATTATCCATCGACTTGGTAACAATAGATTCGGCCTTACAATGCTCCAATTTGAAGAATCTCAAAAACCCACTTCCAATTTCTCAAAAGTGAAAAAATTCAACTCTTCAAAGCTAAAGAAAAACTAGAAAAAACTGTCTCCAAATGCTAAAAACATAACATTAGATTATTCTAAAGAGTAATTGATACTAAACTAAATTTTCAAAAATGTATTTATAGTGGCCAAAAATGTGCTGCAAAGAGTCACCCGACGAAGTAAGTTGGGCTCACCGAACTACTCGGTGAGCTGCCCTTTGGTCAATTCCATTGCAATTTTTTCTTGGTACTCAGAATCCTTGAGGTCTATAACTTTTGGCGATCTGTCTTGGCTTCATGGAATCACTCGGCGATCCGCTGACTGCTCCTTTCCATTGCCAACTTGGTTCATTTCTTCAGGGCTTGGTACACTTGAACTTTAGGTGGTCATATAACCATTCGAAAATTCGCCAAGTGACCTTGTCGATCACCAGGCTGCCTTTATTCATCCTTTCAGCCTATTTTGTTCCTTTTTGCTTGTTAGTTTCCTTGTTTTGTTCCTCAATCCATATACCTGAAAATCAAGGCTATTACATCAGTTACTGACACAAATTAAGCCTTTGAGAATTCTAATTCTCTATAAACAAAGCCCTATATGAGTCCAAATCTCTGACTCATCAACACCCCTAACTTAAACTTTTGCTTGTCCTAAAGTAAAATCTCAAGTTCAACAGTTAAAACAAGATGTCTCAAATAGTGCTACAAAAGGCTCAATCATGAATGCACACAACAAGACTCAACTTACTCGTGCAAGAATCAATTGTGCACTAAAAGGTTCAAGTTGTGACTCACCATTATAGAAAATTCTCAAGTTTACAATACTTGCTACTAATGCAAGTTCAATCTCAACAAAGGTACTTAAATGCCCTCACAACAAAGATGATTCCATATTCGCACACAATTCTTCAACATTTTATAGCTCCAGAACCATATACAACTATCACACTCACAAAGATGGACTCATGCATGACTTCACCCATAGGTTTGCCCTTATTTTCCAATCAACATTCGTTTTAGCTTACTCAAGATCAAAAAGGTCTTTCCAAGGCTTGTAAGGGGCTGAGTTTAAAGGTATGGTTAGGCTCAGTGGGAGCTATTCTCATGAAATGTGGTATGAACATCATTTTCCTTCCTTTACTTTAGAATTGTCACTTATGTTCAAAATTCACCCCATTATTCACTTCCAATGGAATACCAGATACCCCATTTCTTTTGCAACTTTCACAACTTTTTCATTCTTTTTCTTTTTCGTTCTTCTTTCTTTATCTCTTTTTCTTTGTATGGATGGGACTCCATATTTTTCAAAACCATGGATTAAGGGGGACTTCTTCACACTTCTTGATTTTCCTCCTCTTTTCACCACACCCCCAACTTAGGCTTTTGGCATAAGTTGGCTATTCAAAAAACCAACACTTCATGAGGATTATGGGTGAATGGCTAAAGAGGGGTTACAATTTCATCAAGTTTCTTCCAAGAAAAGGATAAGGCTCAAAGGGGTTCAAGCAAAGTTCACACATCTCACAAGGTTTGCCACAAAAGAGGTATATTGTTAAATTGATTCACTCTTCAAAATTGTTGCCTCAGATCATTTGAAGAGCTTGCATCACTTAGTCAACTGGACCAACAGGGCAAATTCTAATTTTCATCACACAAGGTTCACGGTAACCTCATCACACAGGGCATTGGAACCAATATCAAATAAGACTCCACACTTTTGCTAGTGTGCAATGTTCAGCACAAGAGACTCATTCGATAATCAACTAGTCATAACGAGATACAAAAAGGCCACATATTGTCTATGCAACTTTATTTGGCCTCATCATAGTCGTGCATTCATTTTTGTTTGATTAAGGTCACTATTCAAGTCATCAATATTGATCATAACTAATACTCAAATTTGTGCAAAAACAACCACATTCACACAACACAAGTGGCAAAAACAATTTTTTTAGAAGCGTCAAAAACCATTTACATTCATCATAAGGAGCCACAAGCTCAAACATCCACAAAACAATATCAACATGCAATTCAAAGCACAAAAACCCAATAGTATACACAAAATATAGTCACTAGAGGTAGGTATGGAAATACCTCACCCCAACACAAATAAAAAAGCAGTTGTCCTCAAATGCAAGAAAATAGTAAAAAGTCAATAAAAATAACACAACGGGAGGAAAAGATGGGTCATGTATAAAAAGTCGCTCTATCTGTTGGGGATCAATGCCCGGTACAACACTATGATCCTGAGCATCAGTGCTCGGTGCAACATCAGCACTAGCTCCACTAGACCAAACCATGGTTGTATCTGCTAATGAAATCTGCATGGCAGACTGTACCATGGCCTTCTCAACCTTTGTAAGGCCCTCATAGTTAGGCTCCTCATGGACACCGAGCTGTTCCTCATCAGTCTCAGCCTCTAACTCGGCAACAGTAACCTCCTCATCTCGTATCTCATCTCTAGTGGTTGTCAGAAACACATCATCATTAGCTGGAAAGTCAGGGATCTCTATAGTCCCAAAATTCATGGACATATCTTTGGACTTCCTCAACTCAACAATTACGGCCTTTAAGGTTGTCACCTTATCAGTGGCTCCTTGTCCTCGCTCATACACCATTATTCTTGTCGCAAGGGAATCAATAGACACACTAGGGGTGTCACAATAGCAGTAAGGGCCCTCTCGATCATCCCTCGAACTGTAGCCTCAAGCCTAGAGGCACGCCTATCAGCAAAATAGGTTATATGCCCCATCTATATTATCGTAACCTGAGTGAGTGGAGGTCATGATGTAGTGGCACTAGTGGCAGTACTAGGAGGCAGGGGAGCTATGACGGAACTCGCAAATAAAAAAGGGATAACACTAGATATACCTGAAGGACCACGGACTGAAGTATGCAATACTACCTCTGTGGGTAGTGTCTCAATATCAACAACTGGGGAACAGACCATCAGGGCTACTTTCTTCCTCTTAGCCTCATCCTTTAAATACTCAACCTCAATCCGTCGGATGTCGGTAAAAAGGAGGTAGGAATAACTTCCACATCCTTCTTCTCATCACGGGGTACTTAGTCTTGTCTACATAATTTTGTGATTAACAGTGGAAAAGGGATGGAAGTTTGGCGCTGCTTTGCCCTCATGGTCATCTCTTGTGCAATGATCATCCCTAAATTTATGTGCTTCCTTGCAATGATAAAGCCAAGACAAGCCGCCTTTGTGTGGAGGATGATAGACTTATTTTGTGACAGCATAATGGTGATGTTGATGAAGCCAAACCAGTAACATGCTTCCATATTGATGTTGTTCTTCTCAATTGGAGCTCATGCTTCAATCCACCTAGGAGTACCATCAGATATCATAGGAGCCAACCACTTTTTCATAGTCTCCAATGACATCTCTTAATAATGTGTTGATAGTCATCAACAAAGTTGGCGGTGCATTCTATCACATCATTTATGGTACCACTGTCATATCTCCTAGCACACAAATAATTGGGTGGCCCATAATATATCCATGGAAAGCCCTTTGAGTTAGCTACCCAACGCACTTTGTTTCACCTCATTCGGAGTTCGGACGAAGAAGTTATGCCCATTTTCGTAAAATCTGTTTGTGCAGGTAATGCAATTTCCAGAGAGCGAATTTACTGTTCATAAGCCTCATTTTTTTTTCTAAGTGTTGGACCCATTTTTCCAAGGGCATATTTTATTTCCTATATAGCATTAATTCAATTCCCATCTCTAAAACATTTCCCAAAATACCTCTCCCATACTTAGACACATTTTCTCTCAAGAACCCTAATCCAAAACCTTCCTCAAGATTGAAGAGATTCTTGCTCCAAGTTCCAACCTTCCATTGAAGACACTCTCAAGACCTTCATAAAAACTCAAGGTATGTGGTGTTGAACTCATGGGTCCTTCCACCCATAGTGCCTAGACTCTATTCTACTCACTAATTCATGGTTTAAGTTGAGATTCATAAATTAGTCTTGTTCCTTGTATAAATTTCCTACACAGTGAATTCTAGCATGAAAAGTAGTTGTTTTGAGCATGTTGTGACTCTAGAACTTGAATCTAAACTTGGAATTGATGTAAAGATTTTTCATGTGGTCTTGTGGGTGTTAAAAGGCGTTGTTGCAGGTTGTTCACTGGTTTTGCTGCATAATTACTACCCTATTTTCCATGCTCTTTGACCCCATTACATGCCATCAAGGTGTTTGGAAAAATGTCCAATTATGGAGAATTGATGAATTGATGCTTTAAGGCTTGAGTTATGAGATGTATGACATTCCAGAGATGTGTTGATGACAAACTAAGCTTGTGTATAGGTTCATTCCATACATGAGATTGCATTAGAGCCTAATGTGAATTTCCTATATAAAGTGTTGCATGACCATGCCCGGTCCGGGGGAAAAGAACCGGATAACCATGTGAGGGGTTTATACCTCACCACCTAGGATGCTTGGGGTGTGACCAACATCAACCATGTGAGGGGTTTATACCTCACCACATAGGATGCTTGGGGTGTGACCAACATCAACCATGTGAGGGGATTATACCTCACCACCTAGGATGCTTGGGGTGTGACCAACATCAACCATGTGAGGGGTTTATACCTCACCACCTAGGATGCTTGGGGTGTGACCAACATCAACCATGTGAGGGGTTTATACCTCACCACCTAGGATGCTTGGGGTGTGACCAACATCAACCATGTGAGGGGTTTATTGTCACGACCCGGGAGCACCCCCTAGTCGTAACCGGCGTACTCGACCTCGACGAGGTCTAATACAAGCCTCTTAGCATTCATTCATTGCATATATACTAAAACCATAAGGAATTAAATACTTTCTTTACCAAGAAAACATTTCATAAAACAAAAATATAGCAAGCGAAAGGCTTTCTAGACTTTATACATGATGTCTCAAAACCATCTAATACTTTAGAGTACAAAATTCGGGACTAATCCAATACACCACTTAAACAATACTAAAAAACATAAAAGAACATATTGGGTATTGTCCTCGAATATATGAGGACTCACCAAGTCTTCTTCTTCAACGCTTAGAAACCTATCAAATAGCCATGACATGTCATCATCTCCAAATCCTTACACTTTAGTCCAAAAAGGGAAAGAAAGGGGTTAGCACAATTAAGTACTAAGTATGGAGACTATGCAAAAACATGTCAAAAAGGACATTTTCAAGGAAGTAAAATGCTTTCATATCATTTGATAAAACCTTTCCTTTACAAGTATAAGAGACATAATACAAGTCAACATTAACATATAAGACCATAGCCAACCATACATATACTCAACATATGTCTATATACAACTCATCCTTAACTTTAAAAGAACACATGTCATTTCATTACCATAGGACCTCTACCTAATATAACCTTAAGACACATTTGAGTGAGACAAGAAGTGACCGCCCATACAACCTCTTCAAGCACACTTAAGTGTTCCCAAAGATTACCTTAGATAAGGACACAATCGAAATGCAAGAGCTAGTTCCATAGGCATAATAGATAACAATATGAGGATGCATGATCAAAGTGAAGTCAAAACATGTTTAAGTAAATCTATACTAATAGTAGATATCATATGTGTGTGCATAATCCAACAAATCTATAACCCCAACTTAGGATGGGGGATGCCGTTCACACCCGGACACCCTGGTGGCAAGGTATAAACCCCTCACATGGTTGATGTTGGTCACACCCCTAGCATCCTAGGTGGTGAGGTATAAACCCCTCACATGGTTGATGTTGGTCACACCCCAAGCATCCTAGGTGGTGAGATATAAACCTCTCACATGGTTGATGTTGGTCACACCCCAAGCATCCTAGGTGGTGAGATATAAACCTCTCACATGGTTGATGTTAGTCACACCCCAAGCATCCTAGGTGGTGAGATATAAACCTCTCACATGATTGATGTTGGTCACACCCCAAGCATCCTAGGTGGTGAGATATAAACCTCTCACATGGTTGATGTTAGTCACACCCCAAGCATCCTAGGTGGTGAGATATAAACCTCTCATATGGTTGATGTTGGTCACACCCCAAGCATCCTAGGTGGTGAGATATAAACCTCTCACATGGTTGATGTTGGTCACACCCCAAGCATCCTAGGTAGTGAGATATAAACCTCTCACATGATTGATGTTGATCACACCCCAAGCATCCTAGGTGGTGAGGTATCAATTCTCTATAATTGGACATTTTGTCAAACACCTTGAAGGCATGTAATGAGATCAAAGAGCATGAAAGATAGGGTAGTAATTATGCAGCCAAACCAGTGAACAACCTACAACAACGCCTTTTAACACCCACAAGACCACATGAAAAATCTCCACATCCATTTCAAATTTAGATTCAAGTTCTAGAGTCACAACATGCTCAAAACAATCACTTTTCATGTTTAAAATTCACTTGTGCAGGAAATTTATACAAGGAACAAGACTAATTTATGAATTCTCAACTTAAACCATGAATTAGTGAGTAGAATAGAGACTAGGCACTATGGGTGGAAGGACCCATGAGTTCAACACCACATACTTTAACTCACAATGCTACCCATTTTACATAGAATCATCACAAGATCACATAAAACTCAGTCACATCATACCTTCACATATAGCTTCACATATAGCTTCACATAAAAACTCATTTACATCATACCCTCACATATAGCTTCATATAGGACTTTACATATAGTCTCATATAGGACTTTACATATAGCCTCAGATGTGTATAATAATACAACAATATAATAACATTTATATAATGCCCTTCATGGCCTCAATTCACAATAATACAACAAATAACCACCTCCACCAAAGGTGGATCGAGCCAATCAATAACAATTATATCAATACTAAGAGATTAAGCCATCTTACCATTCTCCAAAAGTCATAACCAACATTACTCAATTCCCTACTAATTCAACATTATTCATAAAGTAGGTCAACTTACCATCCTTTCCAAGCCACAATCACCATCCTTAATTCTCCGTAATATCACAATAGAATAACATAGATAATAGTACAATTTAACTGTACAATACAAGCTAAACATAATCCAATAATCAACATGAAGATAAATTCACAATCTTTTTGCACTTCAAGGCCAACATCCCACATCCTTCAATTCAATAAAAATTCTTAACAATTCACATATAGAATACCCTTTATGAACAGCCCATACCATACTAAACACAATTTTTATAATCATCTACTCAAAATCAATACACCCACTTTATGGTGAAATTTAGAGAATTTGAGAAAACATGGGTTCATGGGGATTTGTTTCTAAAAACCATTAATAATCATTAATAACAATATAAATCATCATTTAAAACCTTTTTATGCAAGAACCCATGCTAGAATCGAAATTAGGACTTTAGGGTTTTTGAAGAACTTTGAAAATACTTTGAATTGGCTCTTTGATTGAAAAAGGAATCAAAGATGGAGAGTCCCCATACCTTAATATTGAGAAAGCCCACGAAAATCGATGAAAGAAGCCTCCAATTTGAAACCCTAGTTCTTCACCCTTCTTCTTCCTTGAACTTGAAAGAAATATATGAAGGGAGATGGGAATTGAATTAATGTTATATAGGAAATAAAATATGCCCTTTGGAAAAACGGAACCAACACTTAGAAAAAAAAATGAGGCGGGTGAACAGTAAATTCGGTCACTAGAATTTGCATTTCCTGCACGGACAGATTTTACGAAAATGGGCATAACTTCTTTGTCCGAACTCTGAATGAGGTGAAACGAAGTGCGTTGGGTATCTAACTCAAAAGGCTTTCCATGGATATGTTATGGGCCACCCAATTATTTGTGTGCTAGGAGATATGACCCTTCAAAGTAGACCCTCGAAAAAAGTTTCACTTGGAAATTTCAGATTTTGATACGGTTGCTCTAAAATTTGGGTTAGACCCATTTCCCACTCAATTTGACCTCCTAAACAAGAATATGAAGTCGATTTTCAAAAAGTGAAACGAATTTTTAGATATAGCTAAAACAAGTTTCTGGTAACTTCCGAAGCATATTTTTAGGAACTTTTTTTTTTTGGGTCGTTTCATTTATACCTTGCCACCAGGGTGTTGGATTATGCACACACATATGATATCTACTATTAGTATAGATCTACTTAAACATTTTTTGACGTCACTTTGATCATGCATCCTCATATTGTTATTCATTATGCCTATGGAACTATTTCTTGCATTTCGATTGTGTTCTTATCTATTGTTGTATTGCACCCCGCATACTTAGTACATTCCAAAGTACTAACGCATATTTTGCCTACATAATGTCACCATGTAGGGACCGGAGCTACTCTTGATCCTTCTCTCCATCCACGTGGCTCGTACGGTGCTTATCCGAGTTTGTTGGTGAGTCCTCAATAATTCGAGGGCTATGTTATGTTTCCTACTCCTATGTTTTGAGACTTTAGCTTGCAATTGTATTTTGACTATGAGGGGAGCCGGTAGTATGGCATGGCCCCCGTCCTATATATGTATGTAGAGGTGTGCGTTGGACAAGTATTTTGTAAATGAGCTTGACTCTTATTCTATGATGTTATTTTGAAATGGTTTGCCCTTAGTCCCTAATTCTCGTTATTTAATGTTGAATGTACTTCCGCGACCGATGAAGTGGGATGACAAGTTTGAGAGGCTTGTTTGGGGTTCCTCATTCGCCATGTCACGTCTAGGCCCTAGGCTTGGGTCGTGACAAATGCTAGGTGGCAAAGAATTCCAACTCCAAACACAAAATCAACGACCAAAAGTGGTAAAATGCAAGAATATAGGAAATATAGAGTGCGGGTTTGATTGTATGAAGTTAAAAGTGAGGGAATGTGAAAGAGTTTGAAATTTTAAACCTTTAGCATTTTAAAAACCATCTAGTTCATGCCCTTTCGGCGATATTAGTCGACCTTGCCGAACTACTCGGCAACACACCGAGTTTTACAGGACCTCCAGTTAACAAGAAGGTCCAAACGGTGGACAAATTTGGGATCGCTAACTTTTACAGACTCTCTCCTGAGGTTTTTGTGAGTCCAATGGCAGTCCAAGTCGGGCACGCCGACCTCTTCGGCAATTTGCCGATTGGAATTTTTGGATCGCTAACCTACATAGTTCAAACACATTCCACTTTTTCACCTACACAATCAACACACGTTATTCAAAATCAAACCAAAAAATAATAAATACTTCGATTGCCTCCGAAGCAGCGCCTTAGTTAACGTTGTGGTACAATGCAAGTACCAACTCAAACTTTATTCTTGGGGTTTGCGGTACTATCTCTAGGCAATACCCTTTGTTGTCTGGGTTAAGATGCGAGGAAATCTGACGTATTTGGATCTCCAACTAATTGATAGAGACAAAATGAGAGGTAATCGTCTGGTTGAGGGTTGATACATCTTCCTTCATTTCCTTCAAACCCTTATCAAACCCTTCAACCTCATTGAGAATACGAAAGAGCATATACTCAGTCTAGCCACCCTCAGAATATTTGGGATTTTGATGCTCATAGGGAGGAACTTACCTATCCTTCTCCCCCTCACTTTCCTTCCAAGTGGCATTCCGATCACGCCACTCTCTATCACGGTCTCTCCAGCCCTCATCTCTATTCCAACCTTAGTTACCACCCATCCTTGGCTGGTTTTCACGATAACCTCCTCCTTGGTTGGACAGGAAGTTCACTTCCTCATTGTACATCGCTTTAAACTTGTCCTCTTCGAGGTTTACATACCCAACACCTACAACATTGACACTCTTAGTACCAGCACCCATGCCATTCTTGGCCAAAATGTCTAGTTGGGTCATCATCTTTGCCATATTTACTTTGCCATATTTTGGTCCCTCTCTTGATATTTTTGAAGCTGCTCCTTTGTCAATTTAAAAGTGAGAGAAAGACCTGATCTTTACGGGTGTACCATGCCTATTTAATCTTGGTCATGCCATCCAAAAGTTGGGTTGCTATAACATAAGGTTGTTGCATTAAACCTCCTGGAGAAAGTTAATCTACCACTCCCTTGTTCACCGAATAAAGGCTTTAGTAAAAATATTGCAGCTAAACATTGTCGGACATTCCATGAGTTGGACATTGCAAAGACCAACTTCTTAAATCTTAGCCAAGTCTCATAGATTAGCTCACCCTCCCAATGCTTGAAGCTTTGGATGTTATCCCAAAGAGTCATGATCTTTGAAGAAGGGAAAATCACACATGGAATGCGGTGACAAGCTCATCCCATAAAGTTATAGAATCTCTTGGCAACTCCGCTAACCACTTACACGTTTCTCCCATTACAGAAAATGGGAACAACCTCAATCGGACCAACTCTTAAGATATGTTCTTAAAGCAGAATGGTCTGCAAAAACCGACAAAGTTCTTTATATGATCATATGGATCCTTATAAGCCAACCCACCAAATAACCGATTCAAATGCAACAGCTGAAACATGGTGCTTGTAATGTGGGACACATTGTTCCCTTCAGTTGTAGGCAAGCGAGTGACAGCAACTCCACCCATAAGATTTCGGTCATTGACATTTGGTTTGTTGACATCATTAAGATTCCCGATGTCTTCTTAGTGGCCGACTTGGCTACCATTTCTTCCATTGACACTCATTTCCTCTGTTTCAAACAGAATACAAAAACAAAACTAAAAATAAGTAGATTCTACTATGACTAACAAGAACAAAATTCAACTTCACCAAAAGAATATCGAACAACACCACTCCCCGACAGTGGCACCATTTTGATTGAAAAATACTATCAAAGACACTTCATCCGATTCTAAGCCTCAATAATCGTTAATCAGTATATAACCCAACTAAATGAGTTGGGGTCGAATCCCACCGGGAGCGGTATGTGTTTCAGATTCGATTGAGAGAAGTATGAAATGGTCAAATCAGTCATAGGAACAAAAGCTTTTTAATTAAAACATTATTCAAATTAAGGGGCGACACGAATGTCAAATGGGGGGTTTTTGGTTTTAATTATCAACTACAAATAGTCAAAAACAATAAAAAATAACAATAATGAGACGGGTTCTTGGGATGTGATCGATTATAGGCTAATATAGACAAATGGGTAATTGCAACTATTAGTAAATAGATAGATATTACTGAGTAAGATAGGCTATAGTGCTATAGTGGAGGTAAACTTTCTCTCGAATAATTTACCCCGAATCAAGTGATTTCTCTCGAACATCAACAAGCATGTAAAATAAGAACACCCCACACCTTAGTCCATTCACTCTCTCGAGCTGAATGTGAGGGATTGGGTTTAGGATTCACTCTCTCGAACTGAACCCAGGTCAACCCAATACCCACAAACCATGAATCAATAATTTTAGTTCTAAAACCTATCTCTCGAGCAAGCCAAGAACCCAAACATAGAATTGCATTTGCAACTATAATTCTAAAATTAAACCACAATTAATGATTAAAATCACTTCTAAATAGAATTTAAACTAACAATTAGCAATACTTATAAACTAAATCAGCCCATAATCACACCTAGACAATTGGGTTTTAGCTAGGCATCATAAAAAGATAAAAACCATTACCAATTGATTATCCATCAACTGGGTAAGTGTAGATTCATCCTTACAATGCTCCAATTTGAAGAATCTCAAAGACCCACTTCCAATTTTTCAAAAGTGAAAAACTTCAATTCTTCAATGCTAAAGAAAAAATAGAGAAAATTGTATCCAGATGCTAGAAACTAAATAAAAGATTGTTCTAAAGAGTAATTGATACTAAACTAAATGTTCAAAAATGTATTTATAGTCGCCAAAAATGAGTTGCAAAGAGTCACTCGGTGATGTAAGTCAAGCTCGCCGAACAACTCAGCAAGCTGCCCTTTCGTCTATTCCATCGCTCGTTTGCCTTGGTACTCAGCACCCTCCAGGTCTATAACATTGGGTGATCTATCTTGGCTTTGCAGAATCACTCGGCAATCCGCCGACTGCTCCTTTCCATCGCCTACTTGGTTCTTTCCTTCAGGGCTTGGCACATTGGAACTTTAGGCAGTCAAAATAGCCATTCGGCTATTCACCAAGTGAACATGGTGATAATGAGGCTGCCTATATTCATCCTTTCAGCCTATTTGTTCATTTTTTCTTATTAGTGTCCTTGTTTAGTTCCTCAATCCATATAACTAAAAATCAAAGGTTTTACATCAGTTATTGGAACGAATTAAGCAGTTGTGGACACTAATTCTATATAAACAAAGCCCTAAATGAGTCCAAATCTCGAACTCATCAGACTCATAGAACTTTAATTTGATAGCTCTTAGGCCGCCTAATTCATCATGTTATGAGAGATATGATTATTTAAAGTTGACCTTAGTAGAATCTTATATCAAAATTCAACAAGTAAGGAAGCGTTGAACCTAATTTTTGTGGTAGGGGATTCTTATGACCCTAATTCATCTCCAAAACTATTCCCACATTATATAATTGACCTTAACATGTAAAGGAAACTCAAGAATCACCTAATACTACTTTCTACATAAATGAAGAATGGTTCAAGTGTTAGTTTAGACATTTTTGGGTTGTTACACTACCCACACAAGCTCTTCTTGTTCCTATGAGTGTCTTAATCAAAAGAACCATACGATGAAGAAAGCATATATAATAAACACTTTCATTTATCAAGCCTACTCAATAAATAGAAAACTATTTTAATGGTGATAGCACTCGACTCTTCCTATTCAGTTGAATCATGACATATATCAAGCCAATTTACATTAGGAAAATAAAGCATATAAATTTAACAGTTGAATTATAAATAAAGATAAATCGAATAAAATCTTTAAAACAAAACAATCTCCTAAGAACTAGTGTTACATTTTGATGAGCAAAACTAAAATGACATGGTACAAATAACTCAACTACTATAGAGATCAACAATGGAATTGAAAAACCAGGAAAGTAGAAAGAATTATGTCTATATTCCTGAGATTAAAACAAATTCGACCAAAACTACTCAATTCAGCCAAAGAAATGTGCCACGAATCTAGTTGCATTATCATACATAGCCAACAAACAATTCACAAATAGGATTGCAAGTAGCAGCAGTAAATGTTTATGTTAAAGATCTAAATAATCAAATTCGTTTCAGAAAGTTGTTGTCGAGACAACAATGTGTAGCCTTCCTATGTTTTCTCCAGCTATCATATCTTTATCCATATTAATCACTTTGTTGCTGCCCCATCAACACATCCATCTCTAATTCTATGTCTTGTCTTATGAGGTAAAATAATCCCCACAGGAAGTGCTTGTTGTTCAATTTTCTAATAACATCCTCGAGGTTAAAGACAACTCTACAAGTACAAGAAAATAATATAGATATTATAAACGTACTTTGAGATTTACTACAAAGGATTGTCGATGCAAGTATAAGGAGCGCAACATAATTTATAAGTGTTCTCCTCAGCAAATCTTTGGTATGCATGAAATCCACCAGAATAATATATTTCTAGGACATACTTATAATGGGAAGTGCAAATCAAATTCTAGTAAAAGCATTCCATGAAAAGGGTAAACTTCTTCTTTGGGAAACTTAGCCCTTTTCATAACTGTTTCAAAAGAAAAGTGCAACCTTTCCAAGGTATGTTTTTACTAGAATTTGATTTACATTTCCTATTATATTGATGATCTTTCTTTTATTTGACAAATGGGAAACATTCAATAGGAACACACGTTGTATGGATTGATGATTGTTCTTTTATTTGACGAATGGGCAACCTTCAATAGGAACACACGTTCTCTTCCCTATAATTAGTAGTCTATCTCTTTTGATCTACATATTAAAGGAAGTTTTGACATCTCATGTGCTCACGAATTTGCACCATAAATGCTCAATAAATGTGAAGGGATATGTTTGAGGATGCCTTCTTAGGGCGTTTCTTTCTCCGAGAACCGAGAGAAGCAAAGGTACTAGAGTTCCTCACTCCTAAGCATGATTCTTGTGCATTAATGAATATAGTCTGAAGTTCACACACCTTTCCCCCTATGTTATGGATATGGTTGTTGACATGAGGAACAGGATGAGTTTATTCGTTGCTGGATTGTCTCGCCTGTCAAGTAAGGAAGGCAAGGTAGTTATGCTGATAGGGGATATGACATAGCAAGGCTAATGATCCACGTGCAACAAGTTGAGGAGGATAAGCTGAGGGATAGAGAAGAGTTTAAGAATAAGAGGGCTAAGACATCATGGAATGAGTCCGAGCAGTAAAAGAGTATCCTTCTAATAGAAACAAAAGGGACCTGCTCTATCATTTGCTAGTGCACTTGCACCAAAGAATAAAGGTGAGTACAATAGTCAGAATTTTAGAGCTAAACCTGCCTAATCTAAAGGTAGTATGGCACAAGGGGTTAATAATCCTCATGCATGTGCTAAGTGTTGTAGGAGACACTCAGGGATGTGTCGTGATGGCTCCATTAGTTTCTTCAAGTGTGGCGAGGGCTGTCATTTTATGAGAGACTGTCCAATAAATAGGTAGGGAAATGGTAATAGGGGCAATACATCCCGTTTTCTTCGCTTGGTCCACTGACGAGCTGCATCTAGAGGATCTACTTCATGACCAGGCAGAGAAGGAAACCTTCTGTATGCTATCACTAGTCGCCAAGAGCAAGAGGATTCGCCAGATGTTGTCACTAGTATGATCCAAGTCTTAACTATTATGTTTATGCTTCGCTAGATCCAGGAGCGAGTTTATCCTTTTTAACTCCTTATGTTATGTTCAATTTTGATGTCCTCCCGAGAAACTAGTTGAGCCCTTTAGTAGTTCTACATATGTTTGTAAGTCTATCCTACCGAGAGAGAATCTATTATAATTGTACCATTTTCAAATCATAAGAACACAGTGGCTGATTTAGTTGAGTTAGACATGGTAGATTTTGATGTCATTCTTGGTATAGACTGGTCTCATTCCTGTTATGCCATAGTTGATTTTAGAACTCGAGTTGTCAAGTTCAAGTTTTCTAATGATCTAGTTATAGAGTGGAAGAGTAGTTTAGCAAAGGCCTAAGGGTCATTTTATTTCGTACCTAAAGGCGAGAAAGTTAGTTTCCAAGGGGTGTGTCTACCACTTAGTGTGAGTTGATGACTCTAGTTTTGAGATACATCATATTCAGTCATTTCTAGTAGTAAAAGAATTTCCATAAGTTTTTGCAGATGATCTTCCTGAAGTCCCTCCTAAGAGATAAATAGACTTCTTTATAGAAATTCTTCCCGATACTCGTATTATATCTATTCCACCATATAGTATATCACCATCAGAGTTGAAACAGGAGTTGAAAGATCTTCTAGAGAAAGGTTTTATTTAACCAAGTGTCTCACCTTGGAGTGCTCCAGTCTTATCTGTGAGAAAGAAAGATAGTTCTTTTAGAATGTGCATAGATTACCGTTAGTTGAAGAAGGTTACTATCAAGAATAAGTATCCTCTTCCGAGAATTGATGATATTTTTGATCAACTTCAAGGTTCTACTTGTTTTTCCAAGATAGATCTCAGATCAATCTACCATCATTTGAGGATAAGGAAATGTATATTCCTAAGACAACTTTTAGGACCTGTTATGGTCATTATGAGTTTCTGGTCATGTCGTTCGATTTAACTAATGCACCTGCAACATTCATAGACCTTATGAATAGAGTATTCAAGCCTTATTTAGATATGTTTGTTATCGTGTTCATTGAAGACATTCTAATCTATTCAAGAAATGAGGAAGATCATGCTAGCCATCTCACAATAGTTCTCCAAACTCTAAAGGATAGGGAGTTGTATGCCAAGTTCTCTAAGTGTGAGTTTTGGCTTGAGTCTGTGACATTCTTAGGCCACATTATTTTTTATTGTGGAATTATAGTTGATACCCAGAAGATAGGGGTAGTGCATATTGGCCTAGACCCACACCTCCAACTGATATTAGGAGTTTCTTGGGGTTTGTGAGATATTATAGAAGGTTTGTAGAGAAGTTCTCATCTATTTCATCCCCTTTGACCAAGTTCACTAAGAAGACAGTTTAGTTTCAATGGTCTGAAGATTGTGAGAAAAGCTTTCAGGATATGAAAAAGAGGTTGACTACTACTCAGTATTGACCTTTCCAGAAGGTACACAAGGTTTTGTTGTATATTGTGATGCGTCTAGAGTTGGTTTGGGTTGTGTGTTGATGCAGAATAGTAAAATTATAACTTATGCCTCCATAAAGTTGAAGTTCACAAAATGATTTACACAACCCATGATCTAGAGTTGGCTCCTATAGTATTTGCTTTGAAAATATGGCGTCGCTATCTTTATGGTGTTCGTGTGGATGTGTTCACCGATCACAAGAGCCTTCAGTATGTGTTTAGTCAGAAAGAGCTTAATCTAAGACAGATGAGGTGGTTAGAGTTACTCAGGATTATGACATGAGTATTCTTCGTCACCCATGTAAGGCTAATGTTGTTGCTGACGCCTTGAGCAGATTGTCTATGTGTAGTACCGCCCATTTTGAGGAAATTAAGAAAGAGTTAGCAAACGATGTACATAGACTTGCACGATTAGGAGTTCGACTAATAGATTCCACAAAAGTAGGAATAGTGATGATGAATGGGCTGAATCATCATTAGTGTCAGAAGTAAAAGAAAAGCAAGACCAATATCCTATTTTTCTCAAATTAAAGGAAAATGTTCATAAGCAAAAAGTGATGGCTTTTGAACAAGGGGGAGATGGTGTATTGAGAAAACAAGGTAGATTGTGTGTATCAAGGGTGGATGAACTCCAAGAGAGGATCATGGAGAAAGCTCAAAGCTCCAGATATTATATCCATCCGGACTCCACAAAGATGTATCGTTACTTGAGAGAAGTTTATTTGTGGTATAGTTTGAAGAGAGGTATTGCTGAGTTCGTTGCTACATTCCTGAATTGCCAACGAGTTAAAGTAGAGCACCAAAGGCCCGATGGTATGCCTTAGAAAATAAAACTTCCAAAATTGTAGTGGGAGATGATCAATATGGATTTCATCATAGGTTTACGAAGGTATCGCACGCATCATGATTCTATTTGGGTAATTGTTGATAAAATAAAAAAATTGGCCCACTTTTTGCCAATAAAGACTACCCATTTAGCAGAGGATTATGCTAAGTTATACATTTAAGAGGTAGTAAAACTTCATGGAGTCCCAATTTTGATTATATCAGATAGAGGTGCACAATTTACTGCATAGTTCTGGATATCTTTTTAGAAAGGTTTGGGTTCAAAGGTGAACTTGAGTACTACTTTTCATCCTCAAACAGATGGTCAAGCAGAGTGCACTATATAAACTTTAGAAGATATGTTGAGAGCTTGTGTGATTGATTTCAAGGGTAATTGGGATGGTCACTTACCTCTCATAGAGTTTGCTTACAACAATAGTTATCACTCTAACATCCAGATGGCTCCTTATGAAGATCTTTATGGGAGAAGATTCAGATCTCCTACTGGATGGTTTGAAGTTGGTGAAGCACGAGGAGATTCCTATTTAGATTCTAGATCCCCAAGTTGGCAAGTTGAGAAAAAATGAGGTAGCATCAGTCAAAGTTCTATGGAGAAATCAATTTGTTGAAGAAGCTAATTAGGAGTCTGAGGAGGATATGAAGAAGAGATACCCAAATCTCTTCGAATCCAAAGAAGTTCAAAATTAAGGTACTAATCATTTTCTTGGCTTTTATTTTAAGCTTGCATGTTGTAATTGCATTTTACTTGTTAAGTGTTTGAGTTAGGTGTTATATGTTACTGTTTAAGCCTACTAAGAGAAATCTCATTCGAGGAAGTTTTCCCAAGGGGGGATATTGTAAAACACCGCTACTAGAAAGAGTTAGAATTACAAAGACCCCATTTTTGAAAATATTCAAGTTTTGAAAGTTTGACAAGGTTAAGCTAAGTATGAGTTTTGGATCAGCTTCAAACAACCATAGCTCCTAGCTCAGGATGAGTTAGGTGTGCTTCAAGATACTGTAAGAAATATCTTTAAATTCTCTTTCAACTCTATCGAGAGTTTGCTCAGTTTCAAGTTCGTATGATAGAGATATGCCAATTAGAAGTCAGGCCGTCTAGATAAGATAAGTCAAAATCTGATTTTAGGTGGGTATTATTGTTTTTTCACCACCCAATTAAGTAAAGTCATTTTTGGTAATTAAGTTGGGGTCTCAACTAATTGGATTCACTTTACGCTATTGAAAAAAAGTTAGGATTTTGAGAGAAGAGAAAAGAAGGGGAGAAAGAGAAGGAGAAGCAAGTAATCGCCAAGTTCTTGAAGAATTGATTTTGGATTTCGTCAAGGATTTAATCCTACGAGGTATGTGACACTCTCATAACGATGGGTTCATTCACCCACATTCCAAACATGTTTATTTCAGTGTGAATTCATCCTAAAAAGGTTGAAAGTTCGATGTTCATGATATGTATTCTTGAATTTGCTTTCGTTCTTGAATTGGGCTAAAATTGAGGAGTTCTTGAGGTTATTCCATTGATTATAGAGTTATTTTGAGTTAGGTTCTTGTGTACATATACTGGTTATCTGAATCAAAAGAGAATTTGGGAAAAAGGAACCAAATTTAGGGAATTTGGGGTTAGAAAACGAAGAAGGAAAAAGTCAGGCAAAACTGGCATCCAATCCGCGTCACAGACTTGCCCCACCTTTCCACATAAACTTTCTCGGTATCACAGAGTGGTCACGGACATTTTTTCCTCAAAAAGTTATTTTGCGACCAAATATTTAAATGCATCTCTGCATCGCATACTTGCTTTTGTGACATTGATTTCTTGATCAGTTCTCATGTTTAACTATCTAAAAACACTCCTAAACATCATGAGATCTTTCCTATCACAAATCACAATCCTTGAATCCATAAATTCAAATTCAAGGAAAGCTAAGAGTCAAGTCATTAAAAGTTCATAGGGTCTTCCAAGAGTCTTTTACAAATGTTTTAACTTCGTTTTAAGACTTGAGTTTTGAGTTGAGTAAAGAGTAAAGGTTGAAGTTCATTTCTTCAAAGAGTATATGGGGACTATGTATTCCCAGAGAGTTTAAAATGTTTTCACACTTAAATAAGAAAGGAAACTCGGATTTCCAAAGGAGCCTTTGAGCTAGTTTTCAGTAAAAAGTAAATGCTTTCACAATTAAGCAAGTGAGGGAACTTTGATTTCGAAGATAGCCTTTAAGCTAAGTTTTGAACAATTATCTCAAACCACAAAAAGAAGTTATGTTTGTAAACATAAGAGCTAGTATTATATTTTGGGAGTAATATTGAGCACCGATATGGGAAAGATTTCAGACAACTCACAGCCCCCATAAACCATGTAGCCATCATGGATAGAAAAGGGTCATACTTTTTAGATGATTCTTTAGTGTTTTTGAGCATAGACTAGTGAATCCAGTAAGTAGTTAGGTTCTATACCCTCGGCAAGGTATAGGACGGCCCTGGCAGGGTGAGGCAAAATGTTGTATCATCGCATTAGCTCTTAAGTGAGGGTTATTGGTTAGAGAAACTCCCACAAAAGTATTTTGTATTATTATTATCACAAAGTTATTTGTATTTTTATATACATCTAGAGTTTATACTGTATCTTTGCATACATACTAAGTTACTATTGTATTTCTAAATATACAGAGTTGTTATTCATGTTTTAAAGCTTTTCTTTATACTGCACCTATTTATTCTACTTTGTATGGAAATGAGTTCAGTTCAGAACAGTTGAGTTGATACCAGGTTTGTTCTTTCAATTCATTTCAAGCTTATGTCTTGTTTAGTATTCTCTTCACATGCTCGTCCATTCAATGTACTGATGTCATTTGGTGCGCATCATTTTATGATGCAAATACATGTAACTAGGACCAACATCCAGTGCATAGTTGATTCTAGTTGAGCTTCAGAGTTGTCAATGAGCCTTCTTACTTCTGGAGGACCCCTTTTTTAATTACATTATCATTTTAATTCATTAGGATGTCGTGGGTCTTGTCCCGACATCCATCTCAATTCTTAGAGGCTTCATAGATAGTTAATGTTTGTTCTTGAATCCTTCCATTTCAGTTATGGTTGAGACTTTAGTTACCCCTTTGGCTAAGTTGAATATAATTTAATACATACTAAGTTATCCATTGAGCAGTTTAGTTTACTTTTTGAAGTATTTTTATCATGAGTAATTCTTCCGCTGAGTAGTAAGCCAGGCCAAGGGTTCGGTTTGGGTCATCAATGGTTCTCGAGTGCCAGTCCAACCCTCGGTGTAAGTTTGAGGCATGATAGTCATGTAAGGAAATCCACCCGTGTTGACTGTGGTTGAAGGTGTTTGCATGGTGGAGCCCGTAGTCCTTGGAGACTCTAAATTGTGCCACTAAATAAAGAAGTAACTTGTCAATAGGTTAATAGAAGAGAAAGATACACTAATGGAAAGTGTAGTCTAGATTTTTAAATAGAGTAAGGTAGTAAATTGTACCTCTTTATTTCAATCAATCACTATAACATTATGCATATAAAAGTTATGTCTATTACTTATATAGCATAAGCCACCAAATTATAAGTAACTCTTTTGAAGTGTTTTTTGAATTTGATTTAACACAAGAACGGTAGAGCTAGCCATCGAAATACTATTTTGGTAGAACTAAATAACTTTGGTCAAAACATTATGTTTTTCTTAAATACACGTCAAACATTTTAAAATTTTGAATCGTAGGTGTCGAATAGGAACACTTTTTTATGTGTCTTAATACTCGCGGTTGCAAGGTGATTTCTATGGTTTGATCTTGGTTGTTGTTTATCAGTGAAAATGCATCTGCTACTAAATTCTATACTCTTTTCTTGTAAGGGATTTCAAAACTTAACCCAATTAATTTGGTCAAGCCATTATGCTTTGATGAAGTAGTGTTCTTTTGATCCTGTGAGAACTTCAAACAAATTAATTATGAAATGTTGAGAATAGAGATAGTGCCTCCACTTGTCCACAACTTTGATAAGAGCTATTAATTATTTTCATAAGTTCATATTCCTTTGTGTTTCTTTCTCAATTCTTGAGTCATGAATGTTATATGTCTCTTGTTGTGCATCAACACAGCTCTAATCCCACTTTTACAAGCATCTACCTCTAGGACAAAAGTCTTAGTGAAGTCAGGTAGTTGTTTAATGTTATCCAGCACTCTACTCTACTTTAGAGAAAATATTAGCCTTAAACAACTCATCTAGAATGTCATCAATCATGGGAATTAGATACTTATTTTTCACAGTTAAATTGTATAGGCTTCTATAATCAATACACAACCTCCGGGATGAGTCTTTCTTCTTAACAAACAAGGTTGGGGAGGCAAAATGAAAACTGACTACGGATTATAGTGATTACCCTAAGAATGGCACTAATGATAGCTTCAATAACATTCTTTTGATCATATGAATACATCTAGCAGGCCATCAATCAAGTTGATTGCATTATCAAAGCTCCTTTTAGATGGTAGTACTTTTGGCTCCCGAAACACCGATTGCAGTCTTCATTAGTATCTTAGTAGTGCCTAGATGCATGTTTTACTTTCCCTCCATAGATACTTCCGCCTTGACCATTGACAACTCGTCCATCACTTTACATGTTCCACATTGTAGCATCCTCTTTAATGCTTCAGTATCAACAGTGGATACAAAACTCATCATTCTTTCATCAATAATGAAACTTAAGTTGTGAGGCGTTGCATCAATCCAATCATTTGCCAAAATTATATCACAACCTCCAACTTTCATCTGTCTTAACTTGAAGTTAAACTACTCCTCTTTCATTTTCAACCAAATGATGAGATTCTTATTGGCAGTTTATCAATTCACCATTTGCTACCATTACTCTCATAGGTTACAACATTGATTGGACTGGCAACTTCAATAGCTTCACAATATATGATTCAATAAATGAGTGAGTTAAGCCATTGTCAATCAGGGCTATATGTCGTGACCCTAAAATGGACATGATGACACTCTTCTAATCCCACTAAGACAAGTCAGCCTTAAACCCAATAAATGAAAGAAACGTGGAAAGATAAGACAATAATATCAATAGAGTAGAAAACATACCCAATTTCATTAAAACACCTTCAAAATTGGGTTCTCATATGTAGAAGCCACTAGTTATAATACATTATTTAAAGGATAAAAAAAAGTCTTAATGTCTTTATTTCTCGAACAGAACAAAACATAAAGTAAGGAATAAGAGGGCCCGTTGGGATGACAAGCAACTACCTCTCAAAATCCTTTGAAAGTCTCACATAGGAATTTTCTCACTTCTTTCATACACATTTCATGCGTTAGAGTTTTATCTCTAAAAAGTTTCTTCTAATTCATGCTCGCGCGTGTATTTCAATTGATCATGCTTACACACAGAGCTGTCAAAGGTCGTCCGGCTAGAAGAAAAGTTGAACCACAGCAACAGGGGTTACCTAATGCGCCACAAGTGCAACCCTATGGAGAGGTCACCAATGCTTAGTTCTGTGAGGTCATCTAGATGTTGAGCCAAGTTGTGACAAACCAAGATGGGAAACAAAGAGGGAATCATCAGGAAATGGTTGATACTTCGAGGATCCATTAGTTCTTACGGATGAATCCTCCAACCTTCACTTGTTCAAGTGTCACAGAGGATCCATAAAACATTATTGAAGAGCTTCATAAGGTTTTTGAAATTATTTATGTTGTTGACAATGAGAGGGTGGAACTAGTTGCATACCAAATAAAGGGTGTCACTAGGATTTGGTTTGATCAGTGGAAGAAGAACCGAGCTAAAAGTACACCACATGTGAGTTAGGAACTATTTTTAGGAGGGCCTCTTTAGGCATTTCTTCCCCCGAGAACCTAGAGTAGCAAAGGTACGAGAGCTCCTTAATCTCAAGCAGGATTCTTTGAGCATTCATGTGTACAGTTTGAAGTTCACACAACTTTTCCACTATGCTCCGGAGATGGTTGCTGACATGAGGAGCTGGATGATTTTAGTCATTGTTGGGTTGTCTCACCTGTCAAACAAGGAAGACAAGGTAGCCTTGCTGATAGAGGATATGAACATAGCAAGGTTTAGGATCCATGTGCAACAAGTTATGGAAGACAAGCTAAGGGATGGAAAAGAGTTTAAGAATGAGAGGGCTAAGACATTAGGGAATGAGTTCGAGCAGCAAAAAAGGATTTCAAATCGGTCATCATTCCAATAAAAACAAAAGGGACCTGCTTCATCATTTGCGAGTGCACCTGCACCAAAGAATAAAGATGAGTACAATAATCGAAATTTCAGAGGTAAACCTTCATATTCTCAAGGTTGTATGGAACAAAGGGTTAATAAGCCTCCGCATGTGGTAAGTGTGGTAGGACCTACTCAGGGATATGTCGTGATGGCTCCACTGGTTGCTTCAAGTGTGGTCAGAACGGTCATTTCATGATAGGGCTGGCAGAGGAGGAAACCATCTATATGCTATTGCTAGTTGGCAAGAGCAAGAGGAATCTCCAAATTTTGTCACTGGTATGATCCAATTCTTTAACTTCAATGTTTATGCTTTACTAGATCTAGAAGTGAGTTTATCCTTGGTAACTCCATATAATGTGATGAATTTTGATATTCTTCCTAAAAAACATAGTGAGCCCTTCACTGTTTCTACACATGTTATTGAGTCTATTCTTGTAGAGACAGTCTATCGTGATTGTGCCGTTAATCCAATCACAAGAGCACCATCGATGATTTAGTTGAGTTAGACATGGTAGATTGTGATTTTATTCTTGGTATGGACTGACTTCATGTATGTTATGCCTCGCCTTGATTGTAGAACTCGAGTTGTGAAGTTCCAGTTTCCTCATGAGCCAATTATATAGTGGAAGATTAGTTTAGCAGTGCCTAAGGGTCATTTTATTTCGTACCTTAAGGTAAAAAAGTTAGTTCCCAAGAGGTGTTTCTATCACTTAGTCCGAGTTAATGACTCTAGTTTTGAGATACCTCCTATTCAGTCAACTGCAGTATTAAAAGAATTTCCAAAAGTCTTTCCAGACGATCTTCCTGGAGTCCCTCCTGAAACAAAAATAAACTTAGGTATAGATATTCTTCCTGAGACTCGATCTATATCTATTCCATCGTATATGATGGAACCAGCAAAGTTAAAAGAGCAGTTGAAAGATCTCCTAAACAAAGTTTTTATTCCACCAAGTGTCTCACCTTTGGGCGCTCCGGTAATATTTGTGAGTAAGAAGGATGGTTCATTTAGAATATATATAGATTACTATCAATTGAACAAGGTTACAATCAAGAATAAGTATCCTCTTCTGAGAATTGATGATCTCGATCAACTTCAGGGTGCTACTTATTTCTCTACGATACATCTCAGATCAGGCTACTATCAGTTAAGAGTACGGGAATGTGATAATCCAAAGAAAGCTTTCAAGATCCATTATGGTCATTATGAGTTTCTAGTCATGTCGTTTGGTTTAACTAATGTGCATGTAGTGTTCATGGACCTTATGAATAGAGTATTCAAGCCTTATTTAGATATGTTTGTTATCGTATTCATTGATGACATACTAATCTATTCGAGGAATAAAGAAGATCAGGCAAGCCATCTCAAAATAGTTCTCAAAACTAAATATGATAGACAGTTGTATGCCAAGTTCTCTATGTGCTAGTTTTGGCTTGAGTCTGTGGCATTTTTAGGCCACATCCTTTTCGGTGGTGGAATTAGAGTTGATACTCAGAAGATAGATGCGGTAAAAAATTGGCCTAGACCAATAACTCTAACTGATATTAAGAGTCTCTTGGGGTTGGCTGGATATTATAGAAGGCTTGTTGAGGGTTTCTCATCTATTTTGTCCCCTTTGACCAAGTTAATTTAGAAAAGAATATAATTTCAATGGTTTGAAGCTTGTGAGAAAAGCTTTTAGGATATGAAAAAGAGGTTTACTAC
>JAJTWQ010000561.1:0-63577 GCA_029007595.1 Solanum commersonii | reverse complement strand
ACACCATGGCTTACAAACCAATCAATAAGAGACCTACACCTTCTACCCTAGGGAGCGTTATAAGTAAACTCAATCAAAGGCAAATGATCACCCCAATTACCTTGCAAGTCAATCACACAAGCTCTCAACATATCCTCCGAAATTTGAATAGTTCATTAGTCTTACCATTAGTCTGCGGGTAAAAAGTTGTGCTAAGCTTAACTTGAGTACTAAGTCTTTTCTGAAATGTTCTCCAAATCTATCTGAAATGATGGATAAAGGCACACCATGCAACTTCACCACCTCCTGAGTATAGTTCCTAACATAGTCCTTGGCTGAATAGGAGGCCTTCACAAGAATAAAATGCATTGACTTAGTCATTCGATCTATAGTTACCCAAATGGAATCATATTGTCGGTGTGTACAAGGTAAACCTAAAATAAAGACCATTTTCAAATCTTGAGACTCCTAAGGAGGAATGCTATCATCCTGAGTCATACCTACCGGTTTCTGATGCTTAACTGTTACTTGTTGACAATTTGGACAATTAGCCACAAATTTTGAAATACTTCTTTTTATCCTAATCCACTAATAAACTTCTCGTAGATCACGATACCTCTTAGTGGCTTCTGAGTAAATATAATAACGAACTGTGAGCTTATTATAATATTTATTTCCTCAACCTATCAATATTTGGAACAACAAAAGACATTGATAGCAAAGAACACCATCCCCCCATGAGAAAGCTTATCTAGCTTTTTCGGAAATCGCTTCCTTGAACTCAACTAAAGTTGGATCATTATCTTGTTTTTCCTTAAGATTCGACACATGAGACGATTCTCACCCATTTTGAACAATAACTTTACCATCTTGTGAATCAACCAAACAAACTCCAAAACGGGCGAATCTTTGCACCTCACGAACCAACTCCTTTTTATCATCCTCAATATGAGAAAAAATCTTCATGGACAAGCTACTAAGAGCATCAGCCACCATATTAGCCTTACCATCTCCGTTGGCAAATAATTTAAATCATTTTGATAAAACACATATTGAAAACTCTTATCATTTGTGAACACATCCATGTGAACGCCATAGATTCAAGGCAAACACCACTGCCACCATCTCCAAATTATGAGTCGGATAATTCTTCTCATGAACCTTAAGTTGTGTAGAAGCATAAGATATGACCTTACCTTGTTGCATCATAATACAACTAAGACCAATTCTAGAGGCATCACATAACACAATGAAATCATATAAACCTTTCGATAAATTCAAAAATGCGATTGAAGTAAGTTGAGTCTTCTACTCCTAAAAACTCTTCTCGCATACTTTGGACCACTGAAAGTTTGCTTTCTTCAGAGTCAAGGTAGTCAAAGAAGAAGCAATAGAGGAAAATCCCTCCATAAACCGTCTATAGTAACTGGCTAAACCCAAGAAACTCCAAATATCTCGAGAATTCTTAATTACCTTAGTCTTCCTAGGATCAACTTGAATACCTTATCCTAAGACTATATGGCCAAGGAATGCTATCGAATTCAACCAAAATTCACACTTATTTAACTTAGAAAACTCTTGACAGTCCTTGAGAACTTGTAAGACAATCCACAAATGATCAACACGCTCATCCTCACATCGAGAATACATCTAGATGTCATTGATAAACACAATAACGAACATATCCAAATGCTACTTGAACACCCTGTTCATCAAGTCTATAAAAGTTGTTGGATCATTTGTTAGTCGAAAAGACATAATCAAGAATTCTTAGTGATCATAGTCCTGAAGGATGTCTTCGAAATGTCACATTCTCGCACTCTAAGCATATGAGAGGTCAATCTTGGAGTACTTGGTCTAATAAAGTCGTTTATCCAAAATGGTCCTTTAATTGATCTTTCAACTCCTTAAAATTTCTTTGGAGCTATTCTATAGCGAGGGATAGAAATAGGGGTCGGTATCTAGAAAAAGATTGATTACGGTCGAATTCCCTTTCGAGAGGAACTTGATAATGCATAATTGTACACCTTTGCGTCGGTGTACAAACAATCGCTTTATCATAAAGAACCCAACAAGGTTGGGGGTCAGTATCTCACATGGAGAAATATTTTTAGACTTCACAATTAGAATGTTGAATTCATGCGCTAACAAGTCATAAACATCAAACTAAATGATTCGTAATACACAATGACCACATAAGGACACCTCCTAATTCTATTGAGTGTAAAAAGCATAAAGCCTATTTTGATGTTGTTTGCCACCAAAACTAGATGAAGTACCCTACCGAGTAGGGTGACTTGCGAAGCACCGGGTGAGTGTGTCTGAATCATCTCCACCATTGTTAGCGGCCATGGCATACGTGGATAAAATGTCCACTAGAAGCACTACTCTGAGACTTAGGGGTTTACACCATATCCTTGTTGAACTTAGGCACTAGAGCACTATCAAAAGATGGATCCAAGCTTAAATACCTTTGCTTAAATAGAGAACTACCACCACCACCAAATCTCTAATGAGAGTAGTCCACATTATTGGTTCGAGCCCTCTTAGTCTTCATATCAATATCCTTAAGCTTTCTTTCTCAATTTGTTGAGCATGAGTCATCAAACTAGAAATATCTATCGCCTTGATCGACATAATGGATCAACATTCTTTCACTACCATCTCCGAGACACCAGAAATGTACTTACTCATAGGGGCCTTAGAGTCATCCACCTTACTTGGAGCATAGTTGGAAAGTTGAGTGTATTTTAAATCACAGTCCTTCAAACTCATATTTATTTCCCTCAAGTTAAGAAAATCTTGCACCTCATCCTCTCTCATCTCAAGAGGGAAGAATTGATCTAGAAAAGCACCTTGAACTTGTCCCAATTCAAAGGACCCACATCAACAACCCTTTCTTCCTTCTAGTGTTTGAACTAAATCTAAGCAACTCCATTCAATTAATAATCACCCAAATTCCCACTCTCAACCGGAGTGATACCTATGATCTTAATAATCTTTTGATTTCTCTCAATAATTTTGGAGGATTCATCCTTGTGAAGTCTTGAACTCTAGTTTTTGTTGTACCCATATTTGGGTTCACGGGAGCTACAACCAGGCGGTTAGCTTAAGCAGTTATGAATTGGGCTAACACTTAGAAAGTTGCCCTAAATTCCATATGAGTGACTTGCTCAACCAAGGGATCACTTAGAGCTTGTAGTGCTTCTTGCTCCACATTCAACTTACTTCTTATAGGAGCTCTTCATGGAGGCATCATATTGAAACACATAGAACATGAGTTAGAAGGAAACCTGATCGTGTTCAACTCTATCACAGAACTTTAGAGTTATGAAAGAAGTGAAGTTTCTTAAATGTTTCATATCCTCGTATTCATAAATATGGCATGATTCACACTCATGAATATGATTTTATCAATGCGGCATATTAGACGTCCTAAGACACTTGAACCTGAGTCTTTGAACACCAACTTTTTCACGACCCATAACTACCCTTAGACATAACATGGTATCTAGAATTCTTAGAGACTCCAATAGAACCATATGGCGTAGCATGACAGTAAGATAAGATACATAACTGAATAAATAGATGAGAGAAATCAAAGTCTTAATTGGTTATCTCAACACATAAGAAAAAATCCGATAAAAGACTTATAAGACGAATTACTAATGTCTGAAGAAGCATCTACTGCATAAGTAAGTTGCAAGGACAAAACCAAAGCTTACTCGAACATGTGAAAAACTAAAATGAAGTCTGAAATGATAATACAGAAAGCATAAGTGATATGTCTCTAAACCATGATAATTCACCATTTTGTTTCAAGTATGTTGTTTAGATGGCCATGTGAGATGATAAACTTCATCTTGTTTTTAATGTTTTTGATTTTATGATTTTAAATAAAGTTTTAATTCCGTACCATTTTCCTTATATCGAATATTATGAATGCTATGAGTCTTGTATGGGACCCTTCGGGGTAAAAATACGCCGTGTCACTTTCGGGGTGTAGGCTCGGGTAGTAACAAATATGGTATTAGAGTATAAGGTTTTGGAAATGGTTTTTAGGATTGATGTCTCATAAGCCACGTCTAGTAGAGTTTTTTTCATCGGTGTGAGTCGCGACACATCTATGAGTGAGAGGCTATAGGATGTTAGGAAGTTACACTTCTTTCATTATTCTTGAAGTTGTGCCTTAGAGTTTAGCTTTTTATGTAACACCCCTCAAAATGAAGTAGGATAAAGTAGAGCCTCACATGGGTGTTATGCATTAATAGATTGTTAAAATAATGAAGAATAGCCTTTTTAGTCAGTTTTAAAGAGTTTGGAAGTCAAACGTCAAGGGATGACCAAGACGTTCGGAAACTAGTCTTTTACGTGTAGGTGTGTTCTAGTATGTTGTTCATGTTTTTATGTGTTGTTTGGAGTCTAAAATCAGTGGAGGTGACCCTAGTGTCTTAATAAATGTTTTTAGGGTCAAAATGTTTGGGTACGACTCCCTGGGACCACCCTAAGGGTCCTAAGGAGGACCCCAACCCTTGGCCAAACAAGTTGTGAAGGCAACTTGCAAAATGCTCATGGATGGAGCATGTCCGCGTTGTGGACTAGCTCCACCAAGGGCCAAAAGTTTGGTCCGCATCGCGGACTCTTCTGCCTTGAAATTTAATTTTCAAAAACTTTTGGGAACACCTCCGCGTCGCGGACTTGTTTCCTGATGAAATTTGCAAAAATAAAACTCAAGTTTAACTTGTTTAAAAGGTCCAACTAAGTGAGGGGTAGTTTGGGTACTTTGGGGGAATTATTATAAACAGTTATTCTACCTATTTTAGGATATTTTAAGTGGTTAAAACCCCAAAACCTAGAATTAGACCTCATTATCCAAATTAAACCTTCTCTCTCAAATAAATTCTCTCTCTAGAACTACATGAAAGACATTGATGAAGCTTCAAGCTAGGGGATGAGTTCCTATTGATTTCTCCTTCAAATTCCTAGGAAATTAATCATAAAGGTATGGGGATTTTATCTTTGATTCTCCTTTCGATCAAAGAGAGAAATCAAAGTGATTTCAATGTTTTTCAAAAACACTAAAAACCCCAATTTCAATTCTAAGCTTGGGTTCTTGCATGAAAGTATTTCAAATGATGATTTATGTTAATATTGATGGTTTTAAGGTCAAAAACTCCATGAACCCTTGCATATCTTGAAATCCTAATTTTGGGTCTAAAGTAGATCTATTGATTATGAGCTAATAATGTGATATTAATGTGTAGATTGTTATGGGCTATTGATTTATGTATTTTTCTATATTGAATTATGAGGAATTGATGGTCAATTGTGTTATATTGGATGTTGGCCTTGAATGGGCAATTGTGACCTAAGGTTTATGATGATGATGAAGCTGTGCATAGATTATTGATTCTAGTATTTTATATATATGTATATATGTTGTAGATATTAGAATTGTGAGGTTTGATCCCTTTGAAAGTGAGGAGGTATTTACTTTATAAGTATGTTGTGATCATGGCCATGTAGGCAAAGTTGGATGATTGTTGTTTTGAGTAATGTTGATTATGTGAAGGTAATGTGATATGTGTGAATTTGTGTATGGTCTAAGAGCATGAAAGGTGACCTTGTGTAGAGACTTTATGTGTTATACTTGGTTGTTGTCTTCTTTGAATGACTTATAATGAAGGTGAGGCTAGGATAGACTATGTTTACCTACTCTCACACCTAGTGAATAATAAATGAAAGAATGTGTGAATGACTGAAAAGAATGGGAGTTAATGCTAATGAATGAAAGTTGGGTCTATTGTAAGGATAGACTTATAAAGTACTCTTTTAAATGAATGGGGTTCCTAGATGAAAGGTTTTCTCATATTTGAATCCAAGAGCTTCCTAAATGAATGAATGTGGGTTAGGATGAGTACTCTTCGTGAGTTGAGATAAGAGTACTTAGTAGCAATCCTTATCCCTAAATGAATGAATGTGGTCTAGGATGGGTACTCCTTCGTGAGTTGAGATGAGAGTACTCAGTAGCAATCTTTATCCCTAAATGAATGAATGTAGGCTTGGATGGGTACTTCTTTGTGAGTTGAGATAATAGTACTTAGTAGCAACCTTATACCTAAATGAATGAATGAAATGAATGTCCTAACTCCATGGGGGAGTAATGTCTAGCACTGAGAGGATATGAAAATGGGTGGATACTCCTTCGTTAGTTGAGATGTGAGTATTTAGTAGCAACCCTTAAGATGGGTGCTCCTTCGTGAGTTGAGATGAGAGTACTTAGAAGCAATCCTTCTATCCCTTAACTATGTGCCCACATAGGACTAGCTAGTGGTCTCTACCATGTAAAGGCTAAAAGAATGACCCTACCTTAGGCAAGTAGGGATCCCTCATCCGGTAAGGGTACTACCGGGATTCCATGTCAAGCTCCATGGTCTATGTTAGTTAAGGCTCCTCCTCCCACATTAATGAATGAATGAACTAGGGTCTCTTAAGGGTGTACTACTTAGGATAGGTGGTGGAATGGGACATCATCTAGACATTGCACAAGTAGACATTTAAGGGAGATCTTGGTGTGTCTTAGTAATGATAATGAATGAATGAGTCTCTTTGGGCTAATTAGTGAAAGTGTTGGTCTTTGAGCATGCTAATGTGAAAGTGAGTCATAATGAATTGAATGTAAGTGCTTATGTTGAATTGAATGTATGTGATGATCTTATGTCATTAGTGAATGAAGTTGTCTAAATGCATTAAGTTGAATCAATGATTTATGTTGAGATGTGAATGGAGCTTGTCTTGTGTAGCCTTAAGGATCACTTGGGTGTGGTATGTAGAGGTAGTAGGGTTGCTTCACCATGTCTTACTTAGGTGAGTCTTGGGATGGCATTTGATGAGTGTTCTAGTTTTATGAAATGACTTGTTGGCTTATGTGCTTATATGTCTCATGTGACTAATTGGTAAAGGTTGAGGTATGCATGGTAAGTGCACTTGTGTGACCTTAAGGTGGTGCCTTAGTATGGGTGATGGTATGGGGCGTTGCCCATACATTGCACAAAGGTATTGCTTAAGGGTTACTTAAGGTGGAGGTCCAAGGCAAGAAGGTAAAGGTAAATGGGTTATGTATGCTTATGATGTATTATGAAATATATGACTTTGTATTGTTGGTTGTGACTTGTAAGGTGCCTATTATGTAGGGGTGTGCATTCGGTTTTTCGATTTGATTTTACACTATTCGGTTTGGATTTTTGGTTTTTGGTATTGTAAAAGTGTAACCCAATCCGATCCAAAATAAATTTGGTTTGGTTTGGTTTTCCTCTATTCGGTTCGGCCTTTTCGGTTTAGTTATTCGGTTATGTCAATAATTAATAATATATATAACTAAAGTAATAATATTTTATCCCTTAAATATACTTTCTAATATAAATCATATGTAAAACTTAAAACACAATACTTATAAGTATACCTATTATAGATGTAATTCAAACATAAAATATAAATGTAATCATTATGAAAGACAATAACCAAAAAGGGACAAAAGTGATTAACTCCAACTTAATTCAAAGCCTAAACATTATATATATATATATATATATATATATAAAATTCGTTTTTTTTTGGTTTTTAATTTTTAAAATCTGAAACCAAACCAAAAAACCAAACAAAGTAATTTATTAATCCAAAACCAATTCGAAAAACCAAAAAACCAATCCAAATAAAAATTTAGTTTGATTTGGTTTGGTTATTCGATTTAATCTGAATAGTGCACACCCCTACTATTATGTTGATGTTCATGAGATTTTATCAAAATGGCATGAAAGCATAACTTCCAAACAATTATCCTTTTTAGCATGTTTGTATATTCTCATACTTAGTACGTGTGTTGTACTAACCCCTTTCTTCTATTTTACAAGTGTAGGTTGTGGTAACTAGGAGGAGATTGTGCTTTGGAGTGGCTTGGATTGCTTCACTCTTCCAAGTCCTTGGTATGTCCTCAAGATTCGAGGACTATGTTTAGAAGTTTCTTAGTCATTGTAATAGACACCTAAGTTTCATTTCATTTGTAAAGGGCCGTGTCTCTTAGTACATTTAAGTTCTTGTCTAAGATTGGCTAAAGAGACTTAGTAGTTCTCCTTGCGTATTGATGTTTTCAAATGTTGATGTCTTTTGAAGTCTTATGGTTTTATTGAATAAAAGTTTTAAACTCTTAGTGATTTTTATGATCTATGTGATGAATGAATGCTAAGGCTTGTATAAGACCTCCGAGAGGTCGAATACGCATGTAACGGCTAGGGGGTGCTCTCGGGTCGTTACATTTTATGTGTCCTTTTCCTAATCCTTCTCTTGTGTTTATAGGATATGAATATAAGAAGGACGCCCGCAAGGAGAGTGGAAGAGGAGAATGTGAATGATGGAGTTCTTCCCCAAGATCTTCAAGGTGACCAAGTTCCTCAAGACAACCAAGTTCCGGTTGATGCTCCGGCCATGACTAATGAAGAGATTAGGTCGGCTTTTCTAACCTTAGCCCAAGCTATGACGGCCCAAGTTAATCGGGATGTGGGGCCTAGAGTGAATGCTATTTAGAGTACTATGGCCTCTAGGTTGAGAGACTTTGTGAGGATGAACCCTCCGATATTTCTTGGTTCCAAGGTGGGAGAGGATCCCTAAGAGTTTTTGGATGAGGTGTATAAGATAGTAAATGCTATAGGGGTGACTTCTGGAGAAAATGAGGAACTTGCCTCCTACCAATTGAAAGATGTTGCCCAAGTTTGGTTCACTCAATGGAAAAGCAATATGCCTATAGAAGCGGGTCCTATAGAATGGGAGGAGTTTAAGAAAGCTTTCCTTGGTAGGTACTTTCCCCGTGAGAAGAGGAGGTTCAGGTGGAGGAATTTATCAACCTTAGGCAAGGTAGCATAAGTGTGGAGGAGTATTCCTTGAAATTTACCCTATTGTCTAAGTATGCTCCATCTTTGGTGTCCAACCCTAGGGATGAGATGAGTTGATTTGTGATCGGTGTATCTGACCTAGTTATGGAAGAGTGCCATGCGGTAATGCTTCATGATGACATGAACATTTCTAGACTTATTGTGTATGCTCAATCTATTGAGGAGTCCAAACTTGAGAGGAGGAGTAGAGAGATGAAGAGGTTTAGGTCCGATGAACAAAGTCAACCAAGGTCCAAGAAAAGGTTCTCCAATCAAGATTCCTCAATGGTCAACAATGATAGGGTGTCTAACCCTAAATCTCAAGGAGGGAATAGAAGTGGTTCTTCTTTTGAGAGGCCTAGATGTGCCAAGTGTGGGAAGCAACATTTGGGTAAGTGCCTTGCCAGCACGAATGGTTACTTTGGGTGTGGAAAGAAGGGTCATAAGATAAGAGATTGCCCAACACTCTCGGCAAAAAGAAGGGATGATAAGCAAGCTTCTCTTGATGGTTTGAATCCTAATGCTCCAAAGAAAAAATGTTTTTATGTGCTTAAAGCTAACAAGGACAAATGAGCTAATCCAGATGAAGGTACCGGTAAGAGATAGTTCCTTATGGTTGTGAATGTTGTATTGATGTTCCTATGTTGTTTTCATGATTAACTTTAGTTGGGTTTACTCTTAAGTGGGGGATAGTATGTTGAATAGTAAGGTTGTTGAGAGTTGTGAAATCCTTATCTCTTTCCTTGTATTTTTATTCAAGCTTGAGACCAAGAGTTCCTTGTAGCATGTTTCATGTTTTGGAGTCATGTGTGAATATGTGTTTCCATGGTCTCCTTATGTTATGCATGTTCTTAATGAGGTTATGTTTGAATGAGAAAATGAGTTTATATGAATTATGTTCCTCATGTTGATGTTCATCTAGTATGAGTTGTCTATATGCTTCATGAGGTTAATTGTTGAACATGCCTAAATGTGCTTTTCTGAAGAAATTGCCTTATGATGTTGTAATGAACTTGATGTGAGTTGGAGAAGGAAATTCCTCTAATGAAATGAAAAATGTTGATGTTTTGGTGCATAATGAGTTTGTAGATGTAGTTCCTACTTCCTTGTGTTGCATTGAGCTTATTAATGTGGAGTTGATGTTTCCTCCTATGAGTTTGCGCATTGTTTATAATGTTGCATGCATGATGGACAACTAGTCTTGAGTCGTTGTCTCTTAAAGTGTTTAAAGTGTCATTCGAGGATGACTGTTCCTAAGGGGGGGATAATGTAACGGCTCGAAAAATGATAGGTTAAACTAGAGCCTAAACGTGGGGGTTAGTGTCAAGAGTTAAGGACAAGGGCTAAAGGTTTTGGGTGTAGGCTATGGTTTGGGGACCAAGGCTGCCTAAAACTAGGCTTAGCTAGTGCCTACCAAGACCACGAGGGTCTTCACGACCCGTGGTGGCCACCACGAATTGTGGTGCCACCCGTGGTTGGCTAGGAAGTGTGCCCTAGTTTAATGCCAAGCTAAGGCACCCTTTCACGAGCCACTTCATGGCTCGTGGTCATGACCAAGGGCCGTGGGAAGGCTCATGGGGTTGCCTTAGCTTAATGGGAGTTGGAAGATGTTGAGGGAGATACTTCCCCAAAGACAACGGGCACCACCACAAGTCGTGGTGCCTTAGACGGCTCGTACAAGTGGTCGTGAAGATCACTTGGGCTCAAGGGGAGGCAAGAAAACTTGGCCAAGCCACCGCCTTAAGACCACGACCATTACCACGACTCGTGGTCTTGACCATGGATCGTGGGAGGTCTCGTGGTCTTCCCTTAGGCCCTTGAGGGCTTGGCATGGTAGGAAGGCACACTGGTCAAGGGACCACGGGCACCACCACGAGCCGTGGTGCCCCTCACGACCCGTTGAGTTGGGCGTGGTCCCTGATGGGCTGCCCAAGTTGAGGGTGTTTTAGGTAATTTTATTTTAATTAATTAATGTGTGGGGTTGTTTTTAATTGTTTTATAACACTAGTATATATAGTTTTAAGTCCTAAAACAAGTCATTTACTCTTTATTTCAAAACACCCCAAAAGTTAGAAACTTCTCTTCTCAAAAGTTCTCTCTTTAGAAACCTCCATTGGAGGTGAAGACTTCAAGCTTCCAAGGTCAAGACTTCAAGTTTTTCAAGGGATTTTCGTGGGATTCTTCCATAAAAGGTATGGTAGTCTTCATCCTTGACTTAGTTTCTTTCAAGGAGCCAATTTCAAAGTTGATTTCAAACCCCCAATGTTTCCCTAAAAACCCTAGTTTTCAATCTTAGCATGGGTTCAATTCCAAACGATTTTAAAGGCATTATTGCATTGAATTATGAATGAATTTTGGTTTTAATGATTAATTAAGATGTTTTCTTCCTAGAACCCATGTTATTTTCCAAATTCTTAAGTTGTGAATTGAGATTGGAAATTGGTTGATTATGCAAGTATGTTGAATTGTGTATGTTTATATTGAATTATCTATTGTAGTATCTTGGATTTATGGGTTGATGTTGGTTCATAGCCCAAATGGTTAATTTCATGAAGTTTTATGTATGACTATGATGTGAAGTATATGTTTGTGATCTCAATGAATGTGTTATGATAATGTTTAGAATGCAATTGTGTAGTGATTGAATGTATATTCTCAATTAACCCTTATGAATGGTGAGGATCTATGTGAAAGGCTATTCTCACATATACACACTCATGAATGACTAATGAATGAAGTTTCTATGATTATGTTAATGATGATGGGTTGATTGAAAGGTTATTCTCAATTGTACTCTAACGAATGATAATGAATTGTTGTGAAAGGATTTTCTCATAATAAGATGATTCTTAGGTGAAAGGCTATTCTCTTCTTTGAATCTATGAGCATTTCAATTAATGAATGTTGGGTTTGGGATGGATACTCATCCATGAGTTGAAGCTGGGTATCTACTAACAATCTCTATAATGTAATGTTGTATCTTGAATTGGTAGGCTTAGACATCCTTTTCTAGTATAAATGAAAGTAATATGGATTGATGTATCTTGAATTGGTAGGCTTAAGGAATCCTTTTCTTGTATTGATGAATGTGATATTGATTGAAATACCTTGAATTGGTAGGCTTAGACTTCCTCTTCATGTGTAATGAATGTGTGTTGACTTAATGATTATGAATCTATAGGCTTATGACATTCCTTTCATAAATGTGTAATGAATGTGCATTCACTTAATGAATATGAATCGATAGGCCAATGTCATGCCTTTCATAATGAGCCAATGAACTAATGTAATGATGACTCTTGAATCGATAGGCCTATGGCATTCCCTTCTTAATGAGTCAATGTACCATGAATCGATAAGCTTATGACATTCCTTTCATATGTACAATAATGTAATGATGAACCATGAATCAATAGTCTTATGCCATTTCTTTCATAAGGATTCTAGAGCTATCCTAATAATGTACCATGAATCGATAGGCTAATGACATTCCTTTCATGTGTAATGGTGTACCTTGTGTCGATAGGCCAATGGCATTCCTCTCAAGTACAATAATGTAATGTGAATGAAATACTCTATGGGAATGAAGGCTAAGCACCGAGTGGATATGGTAAGATGAAAACTCTCCCAACGTTCGGTTAGAGTTCCAATGAACATCTTCCTATCCCATAATTATGTGCCCACATAGTATATTAGCTAGTGGATCCACCTAAGCTAAAATGTTACCGGTCCTACCTTAGGCAAGTAGACTAACTTTTTACGATGTCGATTTATGACACCAGATTCCATGCAATGCTCAGATGGTCTATGCCGGTTAGCGCTTATTCCCATCATGTGAGATATGGACTATGGTTACTCAAGAGGTTCTATGAAGTGTGGGTGGTAGTATGGGATGCCATTTATGCATTGCACGAGTAGGCTTTGAGAGGGCTATAGTGAGTTCTCTAAGGTCTTAATGACTAATGAATAAGTGCTCTTAATGAATCTAATGAATAATGTTGACTTATATGCTTAATGAGATGATGCATGCTTTACTTGGATTATATTATGAGTTACTTCCTTGTCATGACTTATGAAATGTTTATGTTCCTTATGTATGAGCATTGTCTAAAAGGTGAAAGGGAAGAATGGTAAGTTCACTTTTGGTGGCCTTAATGTGGTACTTAGTGTGGATGGTGGTATGGGACGCTCTTCATACATTGCACAAAGTATAGCTTAGGGTTACTTAAGGTGAAAACTTAATGTGATGAAATGGCTTATATGTTGATTATGTTCTAACTTGATGAAATGACTTATATGTTGATTATACTTGTATCTTATGCCTCTTATGCTTATGTTCATGAAATTTTCTCAAAAATTGGCATGATGCATGGATTTCAAACCAAATTTCCATTTTAAAGCATGATTTTTGCATGACTATCATACTTAGTACATCAAATGTGCTAACCCATATTTCTTTTATTTTTCTACAAAGTGTAGGTTCCGGTATTTGAGTTGATTCTCTCTAGTTGAAGCTTGGATTGAGTTCTTCAAAGGCTAGTGGTATGTCCTCATGGTTTCAGGGACAAGTAGTTTTGATGTTTCATGTCTTTCATTGTAATAAACTCTTTTAGACTTTCTATTTTAAAGGGCTGTGACCCTACTTTTGATCAAAGATTATTTTTAGATGGCAATGTGAGACTAGTAGACATCCGCTGTTTCAAGTGATGTTTTCAATTGTATGGATTAAGAAAAGTTTTAAATTACGTACTATTTCTACTATCTTGTGTGATGACATGCTATGAGGCTTGCATGTGACATTTCAGAGTCTTGTATGTCATGTCACTTCTAGGGGATAGGCTTGGGTCATGACTAACATTGTATTAGAGCACAAGATTTTGGGATGGTTTTTAGGATTGAAGTCTCACAAGCCACGTCGAGTAGAGTCTTGTTCATGAGTGTGAATCGCGACACATTTTATGAATGAGAGGCTATAAGACGTTAGGAAACTTTACTTCTTTCATTACTCTTAAAGTCGTGCCTTAGAGTTTAGCTCTATAATAGTCCTTTTCCTAACCCTTCTCTTGTGTTTATAGGCTATGAATACAAGGGAGAACGCAACAAGAATGGAAGAGGAAAATGTGAATGAGGGAGTTCCTCCCCAAGGTCTTCAAGTTGGCCAAGTTCCTCAAGGTGATCAAGTTTCTATTTATCCCCCGACCATGACCAATGAATAAGTTAGATCAGCTCTTTTGATGATGGCTCAAGCCGTAACTACTCAAGCCCAAGCTATGACGGCCCAAGCCACTAGGGGTGTTGAGACTCATGTCCTTGTTATGAGCACTATGACTTCTAGGTTGAGGGACTTTGTGAGGATGAATCCTCCGGTGTTTCTAGGTTCCAAGGTGGGAGAGGATCCCCAAGAGTTTATGGATGAGGTGTATAAGGTAGTGAATGCTATGGGAGTGACTTCTATAGAAAAAATGGAACTAGCCGCTTATTAATTGAAGGATGTTGCCCAAGTTTAGTTCACTCAATGGAAGAGTAATAGGCCGGTAGAAGCGGGGCCTATAGATTGAGAATTGTTCAAGGAAGAATTCCTTGGTAGGTTCTTCCCCCGTGAGAAGAGGGAAGTTAAGGTGGAGGAGTTTATCAACATTAGGCAAGGTAGCATGAATGTTCAAGAGTACTCTTTGAAATTTACCCAATTGTCTAAGTATGCTCTATCTTTGGTGTCTAACCCTAGGGATGAGATGCATAGATATGTGATGGGTGTATCTGACCTAGTTAAGGAAGAGTGTCGTACGACAATGCTCCATGATGACATGAACATCTCTAGGCTTATGGTATATGCTGAATCAATTGAGGAGTCCAAACTTAAGAAAAAGGATAGGGAGGTGAAGAGGGCTAGATTCGATGAGCAAGGTCAACCAAGGTTCAAAAAGAGGGATTTTAACCAATATTCTTCAAGCACTCCTAGGGTTAACCAAGAGAAAGGGAGTGGGTCTCCATTTCCTGAACCTATTTGCACCACTTGTGGGAAGAAGCATTATGGGAAGTGCGTAGCTGATACTAGTGGGTGTTATGGTTGTGGAAAAAGTGATCATCAAGTGAGAAATTTCCCTACACTCACGGCCAAAAGAAGGGAGGGCAAACAAGTTCTCTTGATGATCCGGATCCTAATGCTCCAAAGAAAAATTGTTTCTATGCACTTTAAGCTAGAGAGGGCAAATGAGCTCTTTCGGATGAAGGCACCAGTATGTTGATGGTTTCTTATAGTTTTGAATGTCTTGTTAGGTCCCTATGTTATTTACATGTTAGCCTTAGTTTGGGTTTACTTCTAAGATGGAGATGGTATGTTGAATAGTAAGATTGTTGAGAGTTCCAATATCCTTATCTCTTTCCTTCTATTCCTATTCAAGATTAAGACCAAGAGTTCCTTGTAGCTTGTTTCATGTTTTGGAGTCATGCGTGATTATGTGTTTCCATGATCTCCTTATGTTATGCATGTTTTGATGGAATTTATGTGTATATGGGAAAATGAATTTTCATGATTGTGTTCCTCATGTTGATGTGCATCTAGTATGAATTGCCTAAATGCTTCATTAGTTGACTTGTTGAACATGCTTAAATGTGTCTTTGAGAAGAATTGCATAATGTGCCTAATGATGTTATGATGATCATGATGTGAGTTGGAGAAGGAAATTCCTCCAATGAAATGAGAAATGTTGATGTTTTCATGCATGATGAGTTTGTAGATGTAGTTCCTACTTTCTTGTGTTGCATGGAGTATGTTTGAGATGGAGTTGTTGTTTCCTCCTAAGTTTTGTGCATTGGTTATGATGTTTCATGCATGATGGAATGCTAGTCTTGAGTTGTTAATCCCTTAATGTGTTTAAAGTGTCATTCGAGGACGAATGTTCCTAAGGGGGAGATAATGTAACGATCCGAAAAATTAGTAAGTGAAACTAGAGCCTAACAAGTTTGGGAGAATTTTGGAATTCAAGAAAAGAAAGGCATTGCCCAATACATTTATTCGTTTTGAGTTTGTTGTGGGGTTTTAAGTTGTAGAATGTCTTCCCATATTTAGATTGGGGGGTTTAGGGGTTAAATGCCAAGGTACAACCCCCCAAGGACCAACCAAGGGTCCTTGAGGGGGACCCTAAAGTCTAACCCCCAAAGCTGCCTAGAACCAAAAAGCTGTCAAAAATATGGGGAGCTACAGATGGGACCTATGCCCCGTAGGGCCATCCATGCCCCTTGGATGGCCTCCATAGGTCAAGGGCCCAATTTTCAAGTTCCAGCCCCAAACCACGGACCTGCAGGACGAGGCGTGAGCCCACCTACGGTCCGTAGGTCATGGGGCGTAGGTCATCACTGAGTTGCTGTCCAATTCGGCCAAAGGTAAGGGCAACTTAGTAATTTCATAATTAATTATTTAGGGGTTGGGTATGATTATTATTGATTTATTAAAGTATTTTAAGGCTTTTAAAGGTGTTAAACACCTTTTTCAATTCATTATTTCAAACACAAAATAGAAACCTCCCACCCTTTCCAAATATTGTCTTTCTAGAAACCACCATTGGAGAAGAAGGAGTCAAGCTTTGAAGCTCAAGATCTCACCTTTCACTCTCAATTTTTGTGGATTTTCTTCCATAAAGGTATGGTATTCTTCATCCTTGATTAAGTTTCATTCAAGGAGCCCTATCAAAAATGATTTCAAGTTTCCAAAATCCCCAAAAACCTAGAGTTTTAATCTATGCATGGGTTCAATTCCAAAACGTTTTCAAAGGTTTATATATGATGAATTATGAATGTATTGTTGAATTAAGGATGAATTATGGTTAATATCTCCTATGAACCCATTTTCCCCCTAAAATCCTAAGTTGTGAATTGTGATTGGGGATTGATTGATCATGAAAGTATGTTGAATTGTTTATGTTTATATTGAATTAGTTTTTGAATCATGTTAATTCCCTTATCTATTGTAGTATCTTAGATGTATGGGTTGAGATTGATTCATAGCCTTGGAGGGCATTTTCATGAAGGGTCTATGTATGGTCTTGATGTGAAGTATATGTCTGTGACCTCAATGAAAGTGTTATGATCATGTTTAGAGTGTATTTGTGTTATTATTGAAAGCATATTATCAATTAACACTCATGAATGATGATGATAGAATGTGAAAGGTTTCTATAATGTAATGTAGTATCTTGAATTGGTAGGCTTAGGAATCCTCTTCTTGTATAAATGAAAGTAATGTGGATTTATGTATCTTGAGTTGGTAGGATTAGGGCATCATTTTCTTGTATTGATGAATGTGATATTGATTGAAGTACCTTGAATTGGTAGGCTTAGACATCCTTTTCATGTGTAATAAATGTGTATTGACTTAATGAATATGAATCGATAGGCTTATGACATTCTTTTCATAAATGTGTAATGAATGTGTATTGACTTAATGAATATGAATCGATAGACCAATGACATTCCTTTCATAATGAGCCAATGAAGTAATGTAATGACGACTGTTGAATCGATACCTATGGCATTCCCTTCCTAATGAGTCAATGTACCATGAATCGATTGTCTTATGGAATTCCTTTCATGTGTACAATAATGTAATGATGAACCATGAATCGATAGGCTTATGGCATTCCTTTCATGAGGATTCTAGAGCTATCCTAATAATGTACCATAAATTGATAGGCTTATGACATTCCTTTCATGTGTAATGGTGTACCTTACGTCGATAGGCCAATAACATTCCTCCTAAGTACAATAATGTAATGTGAATGAAATGCTCTATGGGAATAGAGGCTAAGCACCTAGTGGATATGGTAAGATGGAAAATCTCCCAACGTTAGGTTAGAGTTCCAATGAACATCTTCCTATCCCATAATTATGTGCCCACATAGGATATTAGCTAGTGGATCCACCTAAGCTAAAATGTTACCGGTCCTACCTTAGGCAAGTAGACTAACTTTTTACGATGTGGATTTATGACAACAGATTCCATGTAATGCTCACATGGTCTATACCGGTTAACGCTTATTCCCATCATGTGAGATATGGACTATGGTTACTCAAGAGGTTCTATGAAGTGTGGGTGGTAGTATGGGATGCCATTCATGCATTGCACGAGTAGGCTTTGAGAGGGCTATAGTGAGTTCTCTAAGGTCTTAATGACTAATGAATGAAAGTGCTCTTAATGAATCTAATGAATAATGTTAACTTATATGCTTAATGAGATGATGCATGCTTTACTTGGATTATATTATGAGTTACTTCCTTGTTATGACTTATGAAATGTTTATGTTCCTTATGTATGAGCATTGTCTAAAAGGTGAAAGGGAAGAATGGTAAGTTCACTTTTAGTGGCCTTAATGTGGTACTTAGTGTGGATGGTGGTATGAGACGCTCTTCATACATTGCACAAAGTATAGCTTAGGGTTACTTAAGGTGAAAACTTAATGTGATGAAATGACTTATATGTTGATTATGTTCTAACGTGATGAAATGACTTGTATGTTGATTATACTTGTATCTTATGCCTCTTATGCTATGTTCATGAAGTTTTCTCAAAAATTGGCATGATGCATGGATTTCAAACCAAATTTCCATTTTAAAGCATGATTTTTGCATGACTATCATACTTAGTACATTAAATGTGCTAACCCATATTTCTTTTATTTTTCTACAAAGTGTAGGTTCCGACATTTGAGTTGATTCTCTCTAGTTGAAACTTGGATTGAGTTCTTCGAAGGCTAGTGGTATGTCCTCATGGATTTGAGGACAATTACTCTTGATGTTTCATATATTTCATTGTAGTAGACTCTTTTAGACTTTCTATTGTAAATGGCCGTGACCTTACTTTTGATTCAAAGATTGTTTTTAGATGGCCATGAGAGACTAGTAGACTTCCGCTGTTTTAAATGATGTTTTTGATTGTATGGATTAAGAAAAGTTTTAAATTACGTACTATTTCTACTATCTTATGTGATGATATGCTATGAGGCTTGTATGAGACTTTTTGGATTCTTGTACGCCGTGTCACTTTCGGGGGATAGGCTCGGGTTGTGACACAACCACTTCCTCTTAATGTAATAGATGTTTTGTTGAGACTATGTTAGACTTTCACTTTGTCAAACTCTTTTATGATATAATACTGTTTCTTTGAAACTTTATTTCTATTATCTTGTATGATGTATGCTTAATGGGTTGTGTAGGGCCTTTCGGGGTTCTACACACCATGTTACACCTAGGGTATACTTTGGGTCTCAACAAAATTGGTATTTAGGGCACAAGGCTTAGAAAGGTCCTAGGATGTCTCACAAGCCACATGAAGTAGAGTCTTGTTCATGAATTCGAAATGCGCCACACTTATGAATAGAAGGCTATAAGTTGTTTAGGAAATTCCACTTCTTTCATCATTCTAAAGTCATGTAATAAAGTGTAACTCTATATGTATCTCTCCTAATCCTTATACAATGCTTTTTAGGAAATTTCCCCTCGAAGAGAATACGTTAGAAGGAATGCGGGTGAGAATGTGAAACAAGAAGCTCCTCAAGTTCAAACCGATCCTTTGGCTGTATAAGTGACTAATGCAGAGTTTCGAGCCACTTTTCAAGTGTTGGCTCAAGCTATGTCGGCTTAATCTAATAGAAAGGTTGTGGTCCTCATGAACGCAAATGTGGGTATGACGACATCTAAAGTGAGGGACTTCACTAGAATGAATCCCCTAGAGTTTTATGTCTCCAAGGTTGAGGAAGATCCTCAAGAGTTCATTGATAAAGTGTATAAGGTTTTGATGATCGTGGGAGTGATGCTGGTGGAAAAGGTGGAATTTTCCACTTATAAACTTATGGGTGTTGCTCAAGTTTGGTTTGACCAATGAAAGAAAGAAAGGGTGGTTTATGCGGGTCCTATTGATTGGGAGAAGTTGAAAGTTGCTTTTATTGATTTTGTTTGTCTACTTGTGCTAAGTGTGGCAGGAAGCATGATGATAGATGCTTATCAAGTATGGATGGTTGCTTTGGTTATGGTAAGAGTGGTCACTAGATAAGGGATTGTCTGTTCCTTGCTACTAAGGAGAGAGATGGTAGGCAAGCTACGACTAGTGGTTGGGGTTTAAGTGCTCCAACACAAAGCATATTTTATGCACTTTAAACTCGTCATGATCAAGAGGGTTCTCCCGATGTGGTTACTAATATGTTGAAAGTCTTTCATCTTGATGTTTATGCTTTGCTTGATCCCGATGCTACTTTGTCTTTTGTGATGCCCTATGTGGCTGTGAGATTTGATGTTGCTTCGAATGTGTTGTTAGACCATTTTTCTGTCTCTACTCCTATTGGTGAATTTATGTGGCTAAGAGTCTATAGAAATTTTCCAGTATCATTATACCATAGAGTCACTCATGTTGATTTTATAGATCTTGATATGTTGGATTTTGATGTTATTCTTGGTATAAATTTGCTCCATTCTTGTTATGCTTCTGTTGATTGTAGAACACGAGTCATTAAGTTTCAGTTTCTAAATTAGCCCATCCTAGAGTGGAAAGAGGGAAATTCTATGCCTAAGGGTCAGTTTGTCTCTTGTCTTAAATATAGAAAGATGATTTCTAAGGGTTGCATATACCGTCATGTTCGGGTTAGGGATACAAATTCCTAAACCCCTATTCTTGAGTCAGTCCCCATTGTAAATGAGTTTCCGAAAGTGTTTCCCGATGATCTGAAATAGATTTTGGTATTGATCTTCTCCATATACAAAACCTATCTCTATTCCTTCTTACCATATGGTTCCTGCAGAACTTAAGAAATTAAAAGAGCAATTCAAATAATTGTTTCATCCGATTAAGTATCTCTGCATGGGGTGTTGTATTTTTGTTTGTTCGAAAGAAAAATGGTTCACTTCAGATATGTAGTGACTACCAACAATTGAATAATGTTACCATTAAGAATAAGTATCCTCTTCAGAGAATTGATGATTTCTGTATTGACCCAAAAGAAAGTAAAGTTCTTATGGTTGGAAGTGTGTGAAAAGAGCTACCTTCTTCTTGCTTCGATATGATGAATAATGCTTCAAGCACACCTCATCCAATTCTAGGTGTAAACGATCGTTAAGCAATGTAAAACCCAACAAATGAGTTGGGGTCGAATCCCACAGGGAACGGTATGTGTTCAAATTCAATTAAGAAGTATGAATATGATCTAACTAGATATAGGAATAAAAATTATTGAAAAAGACATGAAAAAAGTCAAAGGGGTGACATTAAATGTAGGATGGGGGGTTTGGTTTGCAATTATCAACTACAATGTAGTCACAAACAATTTGAGATAACAATAAGGAGAGGAATTCTCGGGATGTGATTTATTATAGGCAAATTTCGATATATGGGAAATTGAAACTACTAGTAAATAACTAAATACCGGTGGGTAGGCTAGACTATAAGTTAAATAGCTTTCTCTCAAACAACTATTCCGCTTCAAGTGATTTGTCTCCAACATCAACAAGAATAACAATTAAAAACAGCCCACAACCTTAAAACATCTTCTCTCTCGAGCAAGATGGATAGGATTGCGTTTAGGATTCACTCTCTCGAGCTGAACCCACATCAACCCAATACCTACAAACCATTAATCACAAGCCTTACCCCCAAAATTTCTCTCTCGAGCAAGTTGGGAACACAAAATTAGAACTACATTTGCAACTACAATTCATAAATTAAACCTCAGCTAATGATTATACTCACTTTAATATAACATTTAAACTAGTAACTACCAATACCCATAAACTAATTCAACCCATAATCACATGATCACACCCCAAGAATTGGGGTTTTAGCCAAACATCATAAAAGAGTGAAAACAGTTACCAAATCGATTAGCCATCAACTGGGTAAGAGTAATTACGCCTTTACAATGCTTCAATTTGAAAAAAAATTGAAATCCACTTGCAAAATCTCCAAATTAAGTCTCAAAAAGCCTTCAAGTCTCCTAAGAAATTATCAAAAACTCAAGAGAAAACTGTTCTAGACTAATTCAACCTTTCAAATTAACTGTTCAAAATCTAATTTATAGTCACCAAAAAGAAGCCACGAAGGGCCATTAGGCGAGGTAAGTCGGGTTCACCGAGTGGTTCGGCAAACCGCCCTCTGCTCTTTCTATCACCTTTTTGCGTTGGCTTTCTTCATCCTCAAGTCCTGTAATTTCGGTGATCACTCTTGGCATTATGAAATTGCTGGACGATTCGCCGACTTCTCCTTTGGCATATGAAAATCAAGGCTATAACATTAGTTTATGGCACAAATTAAGCATTTGAGGACACTAAATCTATATAAACAAAGCCCCAAATGAGTCCAAATCTTGGACTCATTAACACTCCCAACTTAAACTTTTGCTTTTCCTCAAGTAAAACTCAAAATCAGCAGTTCAAAAAGGATGTCTCAAATAGTGCTGCATAAGACTCAACATGAATGCACACAACAAGGTTCAACTTACTCATGCAATGATCAATTGTGCACTCAAAGATTCAAATTGTGACTCACCATTATCAAAGTTACTCAAGTTCACAATACTTGTTTCAAATGCAAGTTCAAGATCAACAAAGGTACTCAAATGCCCTCACAACAAAGATGATTCCATAGTTGGACACAATTTCTCAACAATTTAAAGTTTGAAATCACATACAACTCTCACACTCACAAAGATGAACACATGCATGACTTCACCTATAGATTTGCCCTTAATTTCCAATAAACATTCGTTTCAGCTCACTCAAGATCACAAAGGTCTTTTCACGGCTTGTAACGAGCCGAGTGTCAAGGTATGGTTATTTAGGCTTAGTGGCTTCTACCTTCATGAAGTGTTGCCTGAACATCACTTTTTCTCGTTTTCTTTAACATTTAAATCATGCTCATAATCCACCCCATTATTCAACTTCACATGAACTACCAGATACCCTATTTCTTTTGCAACTTCTACTACTTTATTTCACAACTTTTTCATTGCTTCTTTTCTCTTTTCTTTTTTTTTTACATGGAAGGGTTCCATCTTTTTAAAAACCATTACTCAAAGGGGGATTTCTCACACTTCTTGATTTTATTTCTCTTTTCACCACACCCAAACTTAAGCTTTTGGCCTAAGTTGGTTATTCAAAAAACCACACATCATGAAAGTTATGGGTAATTGGGTAAAGAGGGATTACAATTGTTCAAGTTTCTTCCAAGAAAAGGACAACGCTAAAGAAGGTTTAACCAAGGTTCACACATCTCATAATATTGGCCACAAAATAGGTATATTGTCCAATTGTTTCACTCTTCAAAATTGTTGCCTAAGAGCATTTCAGGTGCTTGCATCACTTAGTCAACCGGACCAACGGGGCAAATTCTAGGTGTCATCACACACAATGTTCAAAGTAATCTCATTACACAAGGCATTGACACCAATATCAAACAAGACTCCACACTTTTTAGATAGTGTGCAATGTTCTTCACAAGAGACTCATTCGATAACCGACTAGTCATAATGAGATGCTAAAAGTTCACACATTGTCTATGAAACTTCATTGGACTTATCGTTAGCCGCACATTTATTTTGTTCAATTAAGAGCACTATTCAAGTCATCAATATTGATCATAATCGACACTCAAATTCACACAAGAACAACCACAATCACACAAAAAATAGGTGGCAAATTTTAAAATTAGGTTCAAAACCATTTTCATTCACAACAAGGGCCACAAGCTAAAATATCCACAATATCAAGATCAAAACACATATATATATATATCAAAACCCAAATTCACAAACAAAATAGAATCATAAGAGGTAGGTATGGAAATACCTCAGCCCACCAAAAGAAAAGAAGTTGTCCTCAAATACAACTAAAACAAAAATAGTCAGTAAAAACAACAGAGAGGGAGGTAAAAATCATCCTGTCTACTCAGTCACTCCATTTGTCAGGGCATTAATGCCCGAGGTAATACTCTGAGGATGGGCATCAATGCCCAGTGTAGCATCAACTGTGGCTCTATTGAGGCCTGCCATATGAGTGTCTCTCAAGGAGGCCTATCCGACTGTCTCGAACATGGCACCCTCTAAGTCATCCAGATCCTCATATATAGCCGCATCTTGCTCCTCAAGATGCTCCTCATCGGTCTCAGCCTTAGACTCAGCAGCAATAACATCCTCCCTAATATCATCTCCAGTGGTAGTCAGAGGTACCTCATCACAAGCTGGTATCTCAACACTCGAATCATCTAGGATTTCCATCGTCCCAAATAGCAAAGTAAAGTATGTGGACTTTAGATGGTCCATATCCTTCCTAATCTCAGAAACCTCAGCTTTCAAAGCCGTAACCTCAATAGCCACACCTTTTCATCTCTCGCAAATCACTACTCTTGCTGTGAGAGCATTAATGGAAGCCTGGAGAGGTGTTAGCATAGTAGTGATAGCTCTCTTAATCATCCAGGGTACCTTGGCCTTGAGCCGAGAAGCCTGCACATCGGTAGAATAGGCTAAGTACCCCATCTTGAGAAGCATGGCATGAGTGATCGAAGGCCTGGCGATAGTGGAACCAGCAACAACTCTAGAAGGTGTGGGAGTAGTAGAAGAACTCGGGGTCTGAGAAGGAGTGGAACTAGATGTACCTGAAGGCTGGAGTAGGCAAGGCTGCCTCTACAGGTAATGGATCGATATTAACCTTCGGGGATGTATCCACCGGAGCGCTCTTTTCCTCTCAGCTTCATCTTGTGTATACTCGACTTTTATGCGCCAGATGTCAGTGGACAATGTGGGTGTAACCTCAAAGTCCTTCTTCTCATTATGAGAAACTCTAACATGATGACACAACTCTGTAATGAGCACTGGGAATGGAAGGCTTCTTGGCCCTCATGGCCATCTCCTGCTCGATAATCAACCCCAGATTCAGCCGCTTCTTGGCAATGATAGATTCGAGACAGGTTACCTTTCAGTGGTGGAGAATGGACTCATTCTGTGACAGCATGAATGAGCTACTGATGAACCCAAACCAGTACCGAGCTGCTATGTTCAGATCCTTCTTCTCAATAGGTGCTTCTGCCTTAATCCATCTTGGGGTGGTGTCAGAAATGAGAGGAGCTAGCCAACCTTTCATGTCATCCAGAGTCTGTGAAGTGATCATACTTTGATTTGCGTGTTCAATTTTTGTGGCCCTTTTAAATACAGTGCTTATCTCATTGCTATCGCATCTCACAATCCTCCCCTGGCCCACCATAGACTCTAATGGTCTGAAGGCACTGGCCTTCTTCTTTCTCTTGGGTACCAACTCACTATAAGCAGCATAAAACTCCCGCAACCATGTAGGAATGTATGGGCCACGGGGCCTAGTGAAGACCTCGAACATGTGGAACCAGAGAGTGTCCCACACATTTAGGTATTTGTCCACTACACCATTCGTGGACAATCTCTTCTCTTTTAGGATGGTTCTCAATCCCTTATCTTTTAATCGGTTGAGTAACCGGGGAGGAGGACCCTGAACTGGTGGTACTGGAACCACTGTCTGTGCTGGAGATGGTACTACATCAGATACAGAAGGAGTCATCTCTTGGATCCTAAACGAATCATGACGAGATTTTGAACGCAACTTTGCTCACCGGGCCTGAAGTAAATGCAACTCCTTAGGCTCAAAAAATGAATCATGAGAATCGAAAGACTCCCCCTTACTACCGGAGTTGTGCTCCAGTTTCTCAACTATGGGTGCCTTGCCCTTGCCCTTGCCTCTCTTTGGAGGCAATTTATTGCCTGTTGTGTCAGAAGCAACGGCTTCTTCATTAATAACAATCCCTCGTGACCATTTTCGAGAATGCATACAACTCTCATCCAAATTGGTTCTAGCCATATCTGCAGAACACATCAAAATGTGTTAGAAATAATTCAAGCAAATTGCAAAAATCAAGTTCTGAAAGTCTCACCGAACTAGTCGGTGAGTCGCCGAGTCGCTTAGGCGAGCCGGATGGGGCTTCTTTGAAGGACCAGCTCAAAAAATTTCCAAAATTAAGGCATGCCGGTGATGTTCGGGGACCTTCGGCGAATCACCGACACCAATCGGTGAGCCTAGAGTTGCCCGAGAATATTACAGTACATTTTAGGGGTTAAGGGCATAGAAAGGGCAATCTAAGGAACCTTTCGGCGAGTCGCCAAGGGAACTCGGTGACCTCAGGTAGCCTACTGAAAGTTACAGAATGAAATCAACCAAACTTTGAAATAAAAGGCGATTTGAGAGGGACTTCAATGAACTACCGAACCATTGGGCAAGCTCGACGTAGCTCGCTAAATGTCCCAACGTGCCAGTTTTCAACCTCATTTCCCAAAATCATGCTTGCAACCCCTGAATTCAAAATCAAATGCACACACCATGAAATTATCAATAGACCCATATGACCCATGCTTTTGGGGTACTCAGACTTCCCCCGATTTAGCCAAAATTAGCAATTTAATGATTTATTGCCCTTAAAAATGACGTCAAATGCTCCATCATCGAGTAAAATACGTCATTTGGCATAACTCGAGGTTACTTAGACTTCACCTAACTAGACCTGTTACAAAATTACTGCAACCCAATAATTTAGGACCAATTTTAATGCACAAACCACGGGGAGTCAACAAATTTAGCAGTTCGGCATAAGTTCAAACAAATTATGGGCAATCTGACACATAGAACCCAATTAAAAAAGTTACCCAACACATATCAACATATATTTACCTATTTTATTTGAGTTTAACCACAATATTAAAGTACGAGGTTCGAAAAACCAACCTGTAAGCTGAATTGAGAAGTTGAAAAGTGTTTGGCCTTTAAAACATTCTAGCTCGCGGCACCATCGATGAAGTAAGTCGTGCTAGATGACCTACTCGGCGATGCGTCGAAGGGTACTTTACCTCGCTGAGTTTTACAGGGCCTCCTGGAAATCTAAGGGTTTAAACAGTGGACAAAGGCGGGCTCGCCGACCTGTTTGGCAAGTCACCAATTAAGTAATTAGCCCACCGAGATTTACAGACTTCCACTTCAGGCTTGGTGGGTCCAATGGCGATCCAAGTCGGGCACGCTAACCTATTCGGGGTGTTACCGACTGGACTTTTAGCTCGCCAAACTGCCAATTTTTCAACACTTTTCACCTTTCAGCCTGCACCATCAACACCCGTTATTCAAAATAAAAAACAAAAACATTAAAAACTTGGGTTGCCTCCCAAGAAGAAGCTTAGTTAACGCCGTGGCACGATAAGGATACCAAATCAAGCTTCATTTTTGGGGTTGCCATTGTGTCACTAGGTAACCACCCTTGTTGTCTTGGATTCAAATGTGAAGAAATTTGACCCATTTAGGTCTCCAGCTACTTAATAGAGACTGAGTGAGAGGTCACCGTCTGATTGAGAGTCGAGCCATCCTCTTTCATCTTTTTTAACACTTTGTCGGACCTTTCAACTTTGTTGAGAATGCGTGAGAGCATATCTTCTGCCCGACCACCTTCAGACTCCTTGGGCTTTTGACGCTCATGGGGAGGAACATACCTATCCTTTTCCTCCTCTTTTTCTTTCCAAGTGGCGTTACGATCATGCCATTCTCTGTCACAGTCTCTCCAACTCTCATATCTATTCCATCCTTGATTTTCACCCGTGCAGGGTAGTTTGCACGATAACCTCCTTCTTGATTGGCTAGGAAGTTCACTTCCTCATTGTACAATGCTTCAATGTTTGCTTCATTATAGTTTACTCCACCAACACCTATAACATTAACACTCCTTGCACCAGCACCCATGACACTTTTAGCCAAAATATCTAGTTGGGTCATCATTTTAGACATGTTTTGGTCTCTCTCTTGATCCTTTTCAATTTGATCTTTTGTCATTTTATAAGTGAGAGGAGAGACTTGGTCATGAGAATACCATGCCCTGTTGATCTTGGTCATGCAATATTTAAGGAGTTGGGATGCTATTGCATAGGGATGTTGCATTATACCACCCAGAGAAAGTTGATCAACCACTCTTTTGTTTACCGAATCGAGGCTCCTATAAAAGTGTTGTAGCAGCTCATTATCTGGAAGTCCATGAGTTGGGCATTGAAGCACCAGCTTCTTAAACCTTAGCCATGTCTCATGGATTGGCTCACCTTCCAAGCGTATGAACCTTGGATGCCATCCCTTAGAGTCATCATCTTCGATAGGGGAAATAATCGTACTTGAAATGCTGTGGTCAGCTCTTTCAAAGAGGTGATAGAGTCCCTCGGTAACTCAACCAACCATTTAATAGCTTCACCCATCAAAGAGAATGGAAAAAACATGAGATGAACAGATTCTTGCGATATGTTCTTAAATGAGAATGGTCCACAAACATCCACGAAGTTCTTGATATGCTCATGGGGATCCTCATGAGTCAGGCCCCTAAACAATCCTTTCAATTGTAGGAGCTAAAGCATTGTGCTTGTGATGTAAAAACCGTGTTTCCTTCAACTGGAGGTAAACGAGTGGCACCAACACCACCCACTTGGTTTGGGTCATTGACGCTTAGTTCATTGACATCATTGAGGTTCCCAATGTCGTCTTGGTGGCCCACTTGGCTACCATTACTTTCGTTAATGCTTATCTCCTCCACTGTTTAACACAATCACACAAAACCAAAATCTAAAATAAGTAGATTCAACTATAACTACAAAGATCACAATTTAACTTCAATAACAAAATTTTAAAAAACACCACTCTTCGGCATTGGCCCCATTTTGATGAATAACGCTTTAAGCACACCTTATCCAATTCTAGGTGTAAACGATTGTTAAGCAATATAAAACCCAACAAATGAGTTGGGGTCGAATCCCACAGGGAACGGTACGTGTTCAAATTCAATTAAGAAGTACGAATGTGCTCTAACTAGATATAGAAATAGAAATGATCGAAAAAGACATGAAAAAAATCAAAGGGGTGACATTAAATGTCGGATGGGGATTTGGTTTGCAATTATTAACTACAATGTACTCACAAACAATTTGAGATAACAATAAGGAGAGGAATTCTCGGGATGTGATTGATTATAGGCAAATTTCGATATATGGGTAATTGAAACTACTAGTATATAACTAAATACTAGTGGGTAGGCTAGACTATAAGTTAAATAGCTTTCTCTTGAACAACTATTCCGCTTCAAGTGATTTGTCTCCAACATCAACAAGCATAACAATTAAAAACAACTCACAACCTTAGTACATCTTTTCTCTCGAGCAAGGTGGGTAGGATTGCATTTAGGATTCACTCTCTCGAGCTAAACCCACATCAACCCAATACCAATAAACCATTAATCACAAGCTTTACCCCCAAAATTTCTCTCTCGATCAAGTTGAGAACACAAAATTAGAACTGCATTTGCAACTACAATTCATAAATTAAACCTTAGCTAATGATTAAGCCCACTTCAATATAGCATTTAAACTAGTAATGTGATTGATTATAGGCAAATTTCGATATATGGGTAATTGAAACTACTAGTATATAACTAAATACTAGTGGGTAGGCTAGACTATAAGTTAAATAGCTTTCTCTCAAAACAACTATTCCGCTTCAAGTGATTTGTCTCCAACATCAACAAGAATAACAATTAAAAACAGCCCACAACCTTAAAACATCTTCTCTCTCGAGCAAGATGGATAGGATTGCGTTTAGGATTCACTCTCTCGAGCTGAACCCACATCAACCCAATACCTACAAACCATTAATCACAAGCCTTACCCCAAAATTTCTCTCTCGAGCAAGTTGGGAACACAAAATTAGAACTACATTTGCAACTACAATTCATAAATTAAACCTCAGCTAATGATTATACTCACTTTAATATAACATTTAAACTAGTAACTACCAATACCCATAAACTAATTCAACCCATAATCACATGATCACACCCCAAGAATTGGGGTTTTAGCCAAACATCATAAAAGAGTGAAAACAGTTACCAAATCGATTAGCCATCAACTGGGTAAGAGTAATTACGCCTTTACAATGCTTCAATTTGAAAAAAAATTGAAATCCACTTGCAAAAATCTCCAAATTAAGTCTCAAAAAGCCTTCAAGTCTCCTAAGAAATTATCAAAAACTCAAGAGAAAACTGTTCTAGACTAATTCAACCTTTCAAATTAACTGTTCAAAATCTAATTTATAGTCACCAAAAAGAAGCCACGAAGGGCCATTAGGCGAGGTAAGTCGGGTTCACCGAGTGGTTCGGCAAACCGCCCTCTGCTCTTTCTATCACCTTTTTGCGTTGGCTTTCTTCATCCTCAAGTCCCGTAATTTCGGTGATCACTCTTGGCATTATGAAATTGGCTGGACGATTCCGCCGACTTCTCCTTTTGGCATATGAAAATCAAGGCTATAACATTAGTTTATGGCACAAATTAAGCATTTGAGGACACTAAATCTATATAAACAAAGCCCCAAATGAGTCCAAATCTTGGACTCATTAACACTCCCAACTTAAACTTTTGCTTTTCCTCAAGTAAAACTCAAAATCAGCAGTTCAAAAAGGATGTCTCAAATAGTGCTGCATAAGACTCAACATGAATGCACACAACAAGGTTCAACTTACTCATGCAATGATCAATTGTGCACTCAAAGATTCAAATTGTGACTCACCATTATCAAAGTTACTCAAGTTCACAATACTTGTTTCAAATGCAAGTTCAAGATCAACAAAGGTACTCAAATGCCCTCACAACAAAGATGATTCCATAGTTGGACACAATTTCTCAACAATTTAAAGTTTCGAAATCACATACAACTCTCACACTCACAAAGATGAACACATGCATGACTTCACCTATAGATTTGCCCTTAATTTCCAATAAACATTCGTTTCAGCTCACTCAAGATCACAAAGGTCTTTTCACGGCTTGTAACGGGGCTGAGTGTCAAGGTATGGTTATTTAGGCTTAGTGGCTTCTACCTTCATGAAGTGTTGCCTGAACATCACTTTTTCTCGTTTTCTTTAACATTTAAATCATGCTCATAATCCACCCCATTATTCAACTTCACATGAACTACCAGATACCCTATTTCTTTTGCAACTTCTACTACTTTATTTCACAACTTTTCATTGCTTCTTTTTCTTTTTTTTTTTTTTTACATGGAAGGGTTCCATCTTTTTAAAAACCATTACTCAAAGGGGATTTCTCACACTTCTTGATTTTATTTCTCTTTTCACCACACCCAAACTTAAGCTTTTGGCCTAAGTTGGTTATTCAAAAAACCACACATCATGAAAGTTATGGGTAATTGGGTAAAGAGGGATTACAATTGTTCAAGTTTCTTCCAAGAAAAAGGACAACGCTAAAGAAGGTTTAACCAAGGTTCACACATCTCATAATATTGGCCACAAAATAGGTATATTGTCCAATTGTTTCACTCTTCAAAATTGTTGCCTAAGAGCATTTCGGTGCTTGCATCACTTAGTCAACCGGACCAACGGGGCAAATTCTAGGTGTCATCACACACAATGTTCAAAGTAATCTCATTACACAAGGCATTGACACCAATATCAAACAAGACTCCACACTTTTTAGATAGTGTGCAATGTTCTTCACAAGAGACTCATTCGATAACCGACTAGTCATAATGAGATGCTAAAAGTTCACACATTGTCTATGAAACTTCATTGGACTTATCGTTAGCCGCACATTTATTTTGTTCAATTAAGAGCACTATTCAAGTCATCAATATTGATCATAATCGACACTCAAATTCACACAAGAACAACCACAATCACACAAAAAATAGGTGGCAAATTTTAAAATTAGGTTCAAAACCATTTTCATTCACAACAAGGGCCACAAGCTAAAATATCCACAATATCAAGATCAAAACACATATATATATATATCAAAACCCAAATTCACAAACAAAATAGAATCATAAGAGGTAGGTATGGAAATACCTCAGCCCACCCAACAAAAGAAGCAGTTGTCCTCAAATACAACTAAAACAAAAATAGTCAGTAAAAACAACAGAGAGGGAGGTAAAAATCATCCTGTCTACTCAGTCACTCCATTTGTCAGGGCATTAATGCCCGAGGTAATACTCTGAGGATGGGCATCAATGCCCAGTGTAGCATCAACTGTGGCTCTATTGAGGCCTGCCATATGAGTGTCTCTCAAGGAGGCCTATCCGACTGTCTCGAACATGGCACCCTCTAAGTCATCCGGATCTCATATATAGCCGCATCTTGCTCCTCAAGATGCTCCTCATCGGTCTCGGCCTTAGACTCGCGAACAATAACATCCTCCCTAATATCATCTCCAGTGGGTAGTCAGAGGTACCTCATCACAAGCTGGTATCTCAACACTCGAATCATCTAGGATTTCCATCGTCCCAAATAGCAAAGTAAAGTATGTGGACTTTAGATGGTCCATATCCTTCCTAATCTCAGAAACCTCAGCTTTCAAAGCCGTAACCTCAATAGCCACACCTTTTCATCTCTCGCAAATCACTACTCTTGCTGTGAGAGCATTAATGGAAGCCTGGAGAGGTGTTAGCATAGTAGTGATAGCTCTCTTAATCATCCAGGGTACCTTGGCCTTGAGCCGAGAAGCCTGCACATCGGTAGAATAGGCTAAGTACCCCATCTTGAGAAGCATGGCATGAGTGATCGAAGGCCTGGCGATAGTGGAACCAAAGAACAACTCTAGAAGGTGTGGGAGTAGTAGAAGAACTCGGGGTCTGAGAAGGAGTGGAACTAGATGTACCTGAAGGCTGGAGTAGGCAAGGCTGCCTCTACAGGTAATGGATCGATATTAACCTTCGGGGATGTATCCACCGGAGCGCTCTTTTCCTCTCAGCTTCATCTTGTGTATACTCGACTTTTATGCGCGGATGTCGGTGGACAATGTGGGTGTAACCTCAAAGTCCTTCTTCTCATTATGAGAACTCTAACATGATGACACAACTCGCAATGAGCACCGGGAATGGAAGGCTTCTTGGCCCTCATGGCCATCTCCGCCTCGATAATCAACCCCAGTTCAGCCGCTTCTTGGCAATGATAGATTCGAGACAAAGTTACCTTTCGGTGGTGGAGAATGGACTCGTGCTCAGGACAGCATGAATGAGCTACTGATGAACCCAAACCAGTACCGAGCTGCTATGTTCAGATCCTTCTTCTCAATAGGTGCTTCTGCCTTAATCCATCTTGGGGTGGTGTCAGAAATGAGAGGAGCTAGCCAACCTTTCATGTCATCCAGTCGTGAAGTGATCATACTTTGATTTGCGTGTTCAATTTTTGTGGCCCTTTTAAATACGGTGCTTATCTCATTGCTATCGCATCTCACAATCCTCCCCTGGCCCACCATAGACTCTAATGGTCTGAAGGCACTGGCCTTCTTCTTTCTCTTGGGTACCAACTCACTATAAGCAGCATAAAACTCCCGCAACCATGTAGGAATGTATGGGCCACGGGGCCTAGTGAAGACCTCGAACATGTGGAACCAGAGAGTGTCCCACACATTTAGGTATTTGTCCACTACACCATTCGTGGACAATCTCTTCTCTTTTAGGATGGTTCTCAATCCCTTATCTTTTAATCGGTTGAGTAACCGGGAGGAGGACCCCGAACGGGTGGTACCGGAACCCTGGCTCGTGGCCGGGAGATGGTACTACATCGGATACGAAAGGAGTCATCTCTTGGATCCTAAACGAATCATGACGAGATTTTGAACGCAACTTTGCTCACCGGCCCGAAGTAAATGCAACTCCTTAGGCTCAAAAATGAATCATGAGAATCGAAAGACTCCCCTTACTACCGGAGTTGTGCTCCGGTTTCTCAACTATGGGTGCCTTGCCCTTGCCCTTGCCTCTCTTTGGAGGCAATTTATTGCTGTTGTGTCGGAAACAACGGCTTCTTCATTAATAACAATCCCTCGTGACCATTTTCGAGAATGCATACAACTCTCATCCAAATTGGTTCTAGCCATATCTGCAGAACACATCAAAATGTGTTAGAAATAATTCAAGCAAATTGCAAAAATCAAGTTACAGAAAGTCTCACCGAACTAGTCAGTGAGTCGCTGAGTCGCTTAGGCGAGCCAGATGGGGCTTGCTGAAAGGACCAGCTCAAAAAATTTCCAAAATTAAGGCATGCCGGTGATGTTCAGGGACCTTCGGCGAATCACCGACACCAATCGGTGAGCCTAGAGTTGCCCGCAGAATATTACAGTACATTTTAGGGGTTAAGGGCATAGAAAGGGCAATCTAAGGAACCTTTCGGCGAGTCGCCAAGGGAACTCGGTGACCTCAGGTAGCCTACTGAAAGTTACAGAATGAAATCAACCAAACTTTGAAATAAAAGGCGATTTGAGAGAGACTTCAATGAACTACCGAACCATTGGGCAAGCTCGACGTAGCTCGCTAAATGTCCCAACGTGCCAGTTTTCAACCTCATTTCCCAAAATCATGCTTGCAACCCCTGAATTCAAAATCAAATGCACACACCATGAAATTATCAATAGACCCATATGACCCATGCTTTTGGGGTACTCAGACTTCCCCCGATTTAGCCAAAATTAGCAATTTAATGATTTATTGCCCTTAAAAATGACGTCAAATGCTCCATCATCGAGTAAAATACGTCATTTGGCATAACTCGAGGTTACTTAGACTTCACCTAACTAGACCTGTTACAAAATTACTGCAACCCAATAATTTAGGACCAATTTTAATGCACAAACCACGGGGAGTCAACAAATTTAGCAAGTTCGGCATAAGTTCAAACAAATTATGGGCAATCTGACACATAGAACCCAATTAAAAAAGTTACCCAACACATATCAACATATATTTACCTATTTTATTTGAGTTTAACCACAATATTAAAGTACGAGGTTCGAAAAACCAACCTGTAAGCTGAATTGAGAAGTTGAAAAGTGTTTGGCCTTTAAAACATTCTAGCTCGCGGCACCATCGATGAAGTAAGTCGTGCTAGATGACCTGCTCGCGATGCGTCGAAGGGTACTTTACCTCGCCGAGTTTTACGGGCCTCCGGAAATCTAAGGGTTTAAATAAAGGGACAAAGGCGGGCTCGCCGACCTGTTTGGCAAGTCACCAATTAAGTAATTAGCCCACCGAGATTTACAGACTTCCACTTCAGGCTTGGTGGGTCCAATGGCGATCCAAGTCGGGCACGCTAACCTATTCGGCGTGTTACCGACTGGACTTTTAGCTCGCCAAACTGCCAATTTTCAACACTTTTCACCTTTCGGCTGCACCATCAACACCCGTTATTCAAAATAAAAAACAAAAACATTAAAAACTTGGGTTGCCTCCCAAGAAGAAGCTTAGTTAACGCGTAGTAGCGATAAGGATACCAAATCAAGCTTCATTTTTGGGGTTGCCATTGTGTCACTAGGTAACCACCCTTGTTGTCTTGGATTCAAATGTGAAGAAATTTGACCCATTTAGGTCTCCAGCTACTTAATAGAGACTGAGTGAGAGGTCACCGTCGATTGAGAGTCGAGCCATCCTCTTTCATCTTTTTTAACACTTTGTCGGACCTTTCAACTTTGTTGAGAATGCGTGAGAGCATATCTTACGCCCGACCACCTTCAGACTCCTTGGGCTTTTGACGCTCATGGGGAGGAACATACCTATCCTTTTCCTCCTCTTTTTCTTTCCAAGTGGCGTTACGATCATGCCATTCTCTGTCACAGTCTCTCCAACTCTCATATCTATTCCATCCTTGATTTTCACCCGGTCTGGGGTAGTTTGCACGATAACCTCCTTCTTGATTGGCTAGGAAGTTCACTTCCTCATTGTACAATGCTTCAATGTTTGCTTCATTATAGTTTACTCCACCAACACCTATAACATTAACACTCCTTGCACCAGCACCCATGACACTTTTAGCCAAAATATCTAGTTGGGTCATCATTTTAGACATGTTTTGATCTCTCTCTTGATCCTTTTCAATTTGATCTTTTGTCATTTTATAAGTGAGAGGAGAGACTTGGTCATGAGAATACCATGCCCTGTTGATCTTGGTCATGCAATATTTAAGGAGTTGGGATGCTATTGCATAGGGATGTTGCATTATACCACCCAGAGAAAGTTGATCAACCACTCTTTTGTTTACCGAATCGAGGCTCCTATAAAAGTGTTGTAGCAGCTCATTATCTGGAAGTCCATGAGTTGGGCATTGAGCTTAAATGAGAATGGTCCACAAACATCCACGAAGTTCTTGATATGCTCATGGGGATCCTCATGAGTCAGGCCCCTAAACAATCCTTTCAATTGTAGGAGCTAAAGCATTGTGCTTGTGATGTAAAAAACCGTGTTTCCTTCAACTGGAGGTAAACGAGTGGCACCAACACCACCCACTTGGTTTGGGTCATTGACGCTTAGTTCATTGACATCATTGAGGTTCCCAATGTCGTCTTGGTGGCCCACTTGGCTACCATTACTTTCGTTAATGCTTATCTCCTCCTTTGTTTAACACAATCACACAAAACCAAAATCTAAAATAAGTAGATTCAACTATAACTACAAAGATCACAATTTAACTTCAATAACAAAATTTTAAAAAACACCACTCTTCGGCATTGGCCCCATTTTGATGAATAACGCTTTAAGCACACCTTATCCAATTCTAGGTGTAAACGATTGTTAAGCAATATAAAACCCAACAAATGAGTTGGGGTCGAATCCCACAGGGAACGGTACGTGTTCAAATTCAATTAAGAAGTACGAATGTGCTCTAACTAGATATAGAAATAGAAATGATCGAAAAAGACATGAAAAAAATCAAAGGGGTGACATTAAATGTCAGATGGGGGATTTGGTTTGCAATTATTAACTACAATGTACTCACAAACAATTTGAGATAACAATAAGGAGAGGAATTCTCGGGATGTGATTGATTATAGGCAAATTTCGATATATGGGTAATTGAAACTACTAGTATATAACTAAATACTAGTGGGTAGGCTAGACTATAAGTTAAATAGCTTTCTCTTGAACAACTATTCCGCTTCAAGTGATTTGTCTCCAACATCAACAAGCATAACAATTAAAAACAACTCACAACCTTAGTACATCTTTTCTCTCGAGCAAGGTGGGTAGGATTGCATTTAGGATTCACTCTCTCGAGCTAAACCCACATCAACCCAATACCAATAAACCATTAATCACAAGCTTTACCCCCAAAATTTCTCTCTCGATCAAGTTGAGAACACAAAATTAGAACTGCATTTGCAACTACAATTCATAAATTAAACCTTAGCTAATGATTAAGCCCACTTCAATATAGCATTTAAACTAGTAATGTGATTGATTATAGGCAAATTTCGATATATGGGTAATTGAAACTACTAGTATATAACTAAATACTAGTGGGTAGGCTAGACTATAAGTTAAATAGCTTTCTCTCAAACAACTATTCCGCTTCAAGTGATTTGTCTCCAACATCAACAAGAATAACAATTAAAAACAGCCCACAACCTTAAAACATCTTCTCTCTCGAGCAAGATGGATAGGATTGCGTTTAGGATTCACTCTCTCGAGCTGAACCCACATCAACCCAATACCTACAAACCATTAATCACAAGCCTTACCCCCAAAATTTCTCTCTCGAGCAAGTTGGGAACACAAAATTAGAACTACATTTGCAACTACAATTCATAAATTAAACCTCAGCTAATGATTATACTCACTTTAATATAACATTTAAACTAGTAACTACCAATACCCATAAACTAATTCAACCCATAATCACATGATCACACCCCAAGAATTGGGGTTTTAGCCAAACATCATAAAAGAGTGAAAAATAGTTACTAAATCGATTAGCCATCAAGCGGGTAAGAGTAATTACGCCTTTACAATGCTTCAATTTGAAAAAAAATTGAAACCCACTTGCAAAATCTCCAAATTAAGTCTCAAAAAGCCTTCAAGTCTCCTAAGAAATTATCAAAAACTCAAGAGAAAACTGTTCTAGACTAATTCATCTTTTCAAATTAACTGTTTAAAATCTAATTTATAGTCACAAAAAATAATCCACGAAGGGACATTAGGCGAGTTATGTCGGGTTCGCCTAACCGTCCTCTGCTCTTTCTATCGCCTTTTTGCATTGGCTTTCTGCATCCTCAAGTCCTGTAACTTTGGGCGATCACTCTTGGTATCGTAGAACTGCTCGGTGATCCAGTGACTGCTCCTTTTCTATTGTTGAATTTGTTTCTTCCCTCAGGGCTAGCACACTGGAACTTTAGGTGGTCAAAATATCCACTCGGTGGGTCGCCAAGTGCTCTTGGAGATCACCATGCTCGCCTTTCTTCACTTCTTTAGTTTGTTTGGTTTATTTTTACCTGTTAGTGTCCTTGCTTGCTCCTCAATTCATATACCTAAAAATCAAGGCTTTAACATCACTTTATGGCACAAATTAAGCATTTGAGGATGCTAAATATATGTAAGCAATGCCCTTAATGAGTCCACATCTCAGACTCATCACAATCCTTACGTGACTGATTCAGCTCAACAATTCAACCACCACCGATTAACTTAAGATTCTTGAAAAGAACTATCCTACCCATGATTTGGAACTTGTGGTGGTTGTGTTTGCTTTAAATATTTGGAGGCATTATTTATTTAGTGTCTATGTTGTTGTCTTTACCGATCACAAAAGCTTGCAATATTTGTTCAAGTAAAAGGATCTAAATCTCCACCAATGTAGATGGTTAGAACTCTTGAAGGATTATCATATGAGTGTCCTTTATCACTTGGGCAAGGCCAATGCTGTGGCCAATGCCTCAAGTCAGTTATCTATTAATAATGTAGCACATTTTGAAGATGGCAATAAAGAATTAATTCGTGATGTTCATAGACCAACTTGGCTAGGTATTATGCTGGTGGATTAAAGTGAGGGTGGTGTTGTTATTCATAATTGTTCAAAATCATCTTTTGTGTGTGATGTGAAAGTAGAGCAAAGTCTTGATCCCATTTTTGTTGAGTTGAAGGAAGCGGTGCTTAAAAAGTCCGTTGAGGCTTTCTCCCAAGAGGATATGGTGTGCTTCGATATCAAGGTCGTTTGTATGTGTTCCCAATGTTGATGACTTGAGGGACAAAATTTTATCGGAAGACAATAGTTCTCGATATTCCATTCACCCGGGAGAACCCAAGATGTACCATGACTTGCAGGAGGTATATTGGTGGAATGATATGACGATGGATATTGCAAACTTTCTGGCTAAGTTCCCTTATTGTCAACAAGTGAAATCTGAGATAAAAAGTTGGGAGGTTTGTCCCATAATATTAGTATTCCTACTTGAAAACTGGAAGATTTTTCTATGGACTTTATTGTTGGTTTACCCCACACCCGACGACAACATGACTCAATTTGGGTTATTGTAGATCATATGATGAAGTCGGGTCATTTTATTCCCTTCAAGGTTTCTTATTCGGCAGAAGATTATGCTAAGTTGTATCTAAGGAAAGTGGTTAGGTTGCATGGAGTCCTCCTATCCATTTTCTTTGATCGTGGTATCAAATTTACTTCTCAATTTTGGAAACCTTTCCAAAAAGGGCTTGGTACTCATTTCAAGCTTAGTACAACCTTCCATCCTCAAATCGATGGGAAAGAGGAACGTACTATCCAAATTTTGGAAGATATGTTGAGAGCTTGTGTGTTTAACTTCAATGGTAATTGGGATGATCATTTGTCTTTGAATGAGGTTGCATATAACAATAGCTATCATTTGAGTATTGGTATGGATCCATTTAAGGATCTTTATGGTAGGAGGTTTAGATATCCTATAGGTTGGTTTGAAGTTGGTGAGGTTGCTTTGATAGATCTTGAGTTGTTCATGAGGCTATGGAAAACGTTCAACTTATTAGAGAAAGGTTGAAAATAACTCAAAGTTGACAAAAGTCCTATGCCGATGTTAGAAGAAGAGATCTTGAGTTTGATGTTGATGATTTGATTTAATTGAAAATTTCACCTATGAAGGGTGTAATGCGGTTTGGAAAGAAAGGGAAGATTAGTCCTCGATATGTAAGCCCATATCAAATTTGAGGCGTATTGGTAAAGTTGCTTATGAACTTGACTTGCCTAATGATTTAACATCCGTACATTTGATTTTCCGTGTGTCCTTATTGAAGAAGTGTTTTGGAGATACGACATCTATCATACCATTAGAAAATCTTGGTATAAAGGAAAGCCTTTTGTATGAAGAAGCTCCGGTCGAGATTTTTGACCGATAAGTTAGAAAGTTGAGAAACAAAGAGGTTGCATCTGTAAAAATGTGTTGGAGGAATCATATGGTTGAGGGTTCAACTTGAGGCCGAGGCCGATAAGATGTCTTGATATCGTTATCTCTTTCCCTCTATCCCTACTCTAGCTTGAGGTATTTAGCTCGTTATTGTTCTTTCTTTCTTATTCATGTGTCTTAGTCATTCTCATGTCTCCATATACATGTATGTATGTTTTATGAAATGATGTTTAGAATATGTTTTAGCTTGGAGTCAATTTTCCTCCTTGGTTATGTGCATTTTGATGAAGTTGCTTTCATATTGGGTTGTTAAGTTTCTCTCTTACTCTTTTCATGCTAGCTTGAGTTCCATTCGAGGAAAAATGTTTCCAAGGGGGGATATTGTAATACCTTGGAATTTGGGAAAGGTACGATGGGTTGAACGAGAAGGTCCACAGGCCTAAAACATACCATGAACCCTCTATGGTTGGCTAAACGGTCCGATTAGGTGTTCACTAGCCATTTAGTGGCAGTGGGTTGGCTGTTTAAGGAAAACCTAAAGTTCGCCATCTATACAACTCTTTTCACGGACCATTAAGCTCTAAACGGTCAGTGAAGGCTTCTATATAAGTCACCTATCAAGTTTTTAAGTCAGGGCTATTTTAGTCTTTCCCTATTATACACCCTATATGAGTGACTTAAGTCCTAAAACTCCCATTCTAAATCATTCTCCTAAATCCTAAAGTTTTCTCCAAGTTTATCCCTAAAATCCTCTCTAAAGCTAAGGAAGAAGAAGCCAGGGTTTCACTTCAAGATCTTCAATTAACAATAACTATTGAGCCTTGATCACTAAGGTATGTTAGTATTTACCTATGGAGTCCTTTCCTTCACAGGGTTCCAAAGATCTTCCAATTTTACAAAGTTAGATTCTCAATTCAAAGTTAGGGTTTTATTCAATCTTTATTGGTTCTTTCATGTATGATTCAATTGATGTTTTCTATATTTTAATGCATGAATTAAAGTAATTACATGATTTTGAGTTGAATTCATATGAACCCATGATCCATGATTTTGGACTATGAACACATGCTGAAGCTCATGAATTATGAAATATGAATTTATGAAGATATGCATGTTTATATGAAATTGATGTGATTTGAGGATGCTTTGAGAGTAACGTAACAATATTGTTGTGAAAGGTTTTCTCACATATTACTATGACCATGATTGTGAAAGGTTTTCTCACATAAGGATTCATAAGGTTTAAAGGTTTTCTCACCTAAGTTGAATCAAGATGAAAGAGATATCCTAAATGAATTTAACTTGGATTGGTTGCTTGATTGTGCTTTTCCATAGATGATGAAATGTATATGTCACGACCTAGGGGTACCCCCTAGATGTAACATGGCGTATAGAATCTCGAAGGACTCCATACAAGCCACTTAGTCCTCATAACATAAGAAATAGAACAATAAGAGTAAAACAACATTTCAAGTCTAAAAAGTTTTTATAAAGAAAAGCGGAAGTCTAAACACTTTGTCTCATCATAGCCATCTATTACAATCGAATAACATTGGGCCTAGCCCGTACATCATGTTCAAAAGTGAAAATACATGAAAGAAACTAAAAATAGGAAATCTGTCCTTGAACCATGAGGACTCACCAAGCTCGGGAAACAATCAAATCTAAGCCCTAGCCACAAAAATGTCGACGCTGACTATCCGACCCTACATTTGGAAAAAATGTAGCCAAGAATATGCATTAGTACAAAAATGCACTAAGTATGATAGCCATGCATAAAAACAATTAAAAACATGCTAAAAGGGACATTTCATTTCATGACATGCAATTAAACAAGCTAAAACATTATATGAGAGAGAATCAAAAAACATAAGTCATAACATCATCTTTAAAACCTTTCAACACTTATGGGATACTTCTTCAAGCATACCTTAGTTCATTATTAATCTTGTTGTGGGAAATAGCCTTAACCGACATGAGACCATGTGAGCTATAACATGATCCCCCGGTGTTACCCACACTGTAAAGGGTTGTTCTACTTGCCTAAGGTAGAACCATGAACATCTAGCTTACGTGGATCCACTAGCTAATCAACCTATGGAGGCACATAGTTATGGGATAAGGAAATTGCTACTAGAAACCCGGCCTCTACATACGGGAGAGCTTCCATATCATGAGACTACTTTGGAAACCCGATCTTTACATATGGGAGAGCTTCCATCTCATATTCAATATCCACTCGTTGCTAAGCATAGATTCCCATGGAATATTCATTTCTTACTTTGCTTCATTACTCATGAAAGGGTGCCCCTGGCCTACCGATTCAAGTTAGTTTCATTAGGATAGCTCCTTAGACCATGCGTGAGAAAACCTTTCACCATCTATGATCACTTTTAATCTTTGATTCAATTAGGTGAGAAAGCCTTCCAACCTAAGAATCCATACTATGTGAGAAAACCTTTCATATCATGCTAGTATGTGTTTTAGTGAGTCCTTTTACAACACAACATCATTATCATAATCTTTGATACTTTACTCTCAAAACATCCATGAAGAATTTTCATAGATTTCATAAAGACAAGCACAATCTCATACTTTGACCTTTCAAGGTTCAAATCCTACTTTCAATCACCACATCAATAATTCAAACATTAGATATGGATTTCATCATAATTCATGTGATTCTATTATTTCATGCATAAATTAATAAAATTCCTCTTTCATCACCAAAGACCCACATCATATCATCACAATTGAGAAACATAGGAATTACATGGGTTAATGGGGGTAACATCATAAAAATCATAAGAATTCATAAATTCATGCTTAATATAACTCAATTCAATCATTAAGATCAAGTTTGAAAGGAACCATGGTAATTGAAGAAAACCCTAACAATTGGGGATTTCTACCTTTTGAAATTGGAAATTTTGAGAGAACTCTAATTGAATAACTCTATCAAAGACACTTAATCTAGTTCTAAGCGTCAACGATAGTTAATCAATACATAACCCAACTAAATGAGTTGGGGTCGAATCCCATAGGGAGTGGTATGTGTTTAAGATTCAAGAGTAAAGTGTGAACATGCTCAAATTAGCCATAGCAATAGAAATTTACGAATAAAAACATGATTCAAATCAGGGGTGACACGAATGTCAAATAAGGGGGTTTTAGTTTTGATTATTATCTACGGAAACAACAAATAACATGAAATAACAATAATGAGATGGGTTCTTGGGATGTGATTCGATTATAGGTTGATGTAGACAAATGGGTAATTGCAACTGTTAGAAAATAACTGTAAATTAGTGAATAAGCTAGATATAGAGGAGGTAAACTTTTTCTCGAACAATTTACCCCGAATCAGGTCGATTTATCTCGAACATCAACAAGCATGGAAAATAAGAACAAGCTACGCTTTAGTCCATTTACTCTCTCGAGCAAAATGTGTGTAAAAGGGTTTAGGATTCACTCTCTCAAGCTGAACCCATGACAACCCAATACCCATAGACCATCAATCAATAATTTTTGTTTTAAAACCTCTTTTTCTCGAGAAAGCCAAAATGCAAACGTAGAACTGTATTTGCAACTACAATTCTTAAATTGAACCACAATTAGTGATTGAAATCACTTATAAACAATATTTAAACTAACAAGTAGTAATACCCATAAACTAAATCAGCCCATAATCACATAATCACACCCCAATAATTGGGTTTTAGCTAGACATCATAAAAAGATAAAAACCATTACTAAAGTGTGTTTCCATCAACTGGGTACGATTAATTTTTTCTGTACAAATGTCCAAATTGAAGAATCTCAAAGACCCACTTCTAATTTCTCAAAAGTGAAAAAACCTCAAATCTTCAAAGCTAAGGAAAACTTGTCTCCCCCATCATAATTCTAAGTCAAAACTTAGAACTCAATATTAAATAATAATCAGATACCAAACTAAATGTTCAAAAATGTATTTATAGTAAACAAAAATGTGTTGTGAAGATAAATTCAGCGCAGTAAGTCGGGCTCACCGATCAACTTGGCGATGCGCCCTTTAGCTAATTCCATCGCCTTTTTGTCTTTGCCTTCAGCATCCTCTAGTTCTGTAACTTTGGGCGATCCAACACTGCATCGCGGAATCACTCGGCGATCTACCGACTACTCCTTTCTCTCGTAAACTTGATTTTTCAAGGCTTGGAACACTGGAACTTTAGGCGGTCAAATGGCCACTTGGCGACTCGCCAAATGGACTGGGCGATCACCAGGCTCTCTTCTCTTCCTTATTTCAGCTTGCTTCGTTCCTTTTTGCAAATTAGTGTCCTTGCTTTGTTCGTCAATCCAAATACCTGGAAATCAAGTATTTTACATTAGTTATTGGCACAAAATAAGCATTTGAGCACACTACATCTATACAAATAAAGCCCTAAATGAGTTCAAATCTCAAACTCATCAACACCCCCAACTTAAAATTTTGCTTGTCCTCAAGTAGAACTCAAGTTCAGTAGTTCAAAAAGGATGTCTCAAACAATGCTACATAAGAATCAATCATGAATGCACACAACAAGACTCAACTTACTTATGCAAGGATCAATTATGCACTCACAAATTCAAGTGTGACTCTCCATTATCGAAGATTCTCAAGTTCACAATACTTGCTTCAAATGCAAGTTCAAGCTCAACAAAGGTACTTAAATTCCCTCACACAAAGATGATTCCATATTCACACACAATTGTTGAACAATTTATAGCTCCAGAATCACAAACAACTCTCACACTCACAAAGATGAACACATGCATGACTCCACCCATAGGTTTGCCCTTATTTTCTAATCAACACTTGTTTTAGCTTTCTCAAGATAAAAAAGGTCTTTTCAAGGCTTGTAACAGGGCTGAGAATGTATGGTCATTTAGGCTCAATGGCTGCTATACTCATGAAATGTGGTGTGAACAAAACTTCATCTCCTTTTATACATCATTCTCATTCATGCTCAAAAATCACCCATTATTCACTTTCCATGGAATACCGGACACCCCATTTGTTTTGCAACTTTTACTACTTTATTCCACAACTTTTTCATTCTTTTTCTTTTCTTTTTATTTTTATTTTTATGGAGGGGTTCCATCTTTCTCAAAACCATAGGTCAAGGGGGACTTCTTTGCACTTCTTGATTTACCTTCTCTTTTCACCACACCCCAACTTAGGCTTTTGGCCTAAGTTGGCTATTAAAAAAAACCACACTTCATGAGGATTATGGGTGAAGGGATAAAGAGAGGTCTCATTTGCTTAATTTTCTTCCAAGAAAAGGCTAAGGCTCAAAGGGTGCCAAGCAAAGTTCACTCACTCACAAGGTAGGCCACAAAAGAGGTATAATGTCAAAATTGTTTCACTCTTTAAAATTGTTGCCTAAGATCATTTCAAGAGTTCACATCACTTAGCCAACCATACCAACGGGGCAAATTCTAGGTGTCATCACACATGGCTCATGGTAAGCTCATCATAAAAGGCATTGGCACCAATGTCAAACAAGACTCCACACTTTTGCTAGTGTGCAATGTTCATCACAAGTGACTCAATTCAATAATCGGATAGTCACGATGAGATGCCGAAAGTTCACATATTATTTATGTAACTTCATTTGGCCTCATCGTAGTTGCACATTCATGTTTGTTCGATTGAGCACCATTCAAGTCATCGGTATTGATCATAACTGACACTCAAATTTGCACAAGAACAATCACATTTAAACACAATTAAAAGGGTGGTAATTTTTTTTAGAAGGGTTTAAAAACCATTTTCAATTAAAACAAGGAGCCATAAGCTCAAATATCCATAACACAGTGCCAAAAACAATTTATAGAACAAACCCAATATATACAAACGTATCATCAACACAAGAGGTAGGTATGGAAATACCTCACCTCACCACAAACCAAAAGCAATTTGTCCTCAAATGTAATAAAACACAAAAAAAATCAGTAAAAGTGATAGAGCGGGGGGTAAAGAAAAGTCTTGTCTTCACAGTCTCTCCAACTGTCGGGGTATCAATGCCTGATGCAACACTCTGAACTTAGGCATCTGTGCCTAAAGTCACATCAACAACACTCGATCCACTAGGACCTGCCATAGACGTCTCTGTCAGCGATGTATGGATCACCAACTGTATAATTGTCTCCTCCAGATCTGGTAGGTCTCTATATATGCTCTCCTCCGCACCTTTATATGCTTCTCATCGGTTTCTCCTTCCGACTCATCAACTGTTATATCATCCTGATGTACGTCTTTAGTGGTGGCTGGAGGAATCTAAGAAGTCTTCGGGGCCTCCACATCATCCACTGCCTCTAATAGTGAAGTGAAGTCTATGGACTTCAAGTAGTCCACATCCTTCCTCAAATTTTCCACCTTGTCTTTCAAAGCCTTCACCTCTAAAGTCGCCCCCTCTGTACTCTCACAAGTCTCATCTCTCACCGTGAGAGTGTCAATAAATGCTCATAGGTGAATTAGTGCCACTAAGATTACACTTTCGATCATTCATGGTACTGCAGCCTCCAATCGAGTAGCCCTCATATCCGCAAAATGGGTTAAGTGTCCCATCTTCAAGAGCATGTACAGAGTTATCTTGGTTGGCTGGGGAGCAGTAGAAGTACGAGGAGTCTGGGAGGAAGTCGAAATACCTGAAGGCCTGGAGGCCAGAGTAGGCAAAGGTGCCTCTTTAGGTATAGAGTCAATGTCCACCTCTAGGGATGCATCTACTGTGGCTGCTCTCCTCTTGTCAGCCTCCTCCCCAGTGTACTCGGCCTCTATACGCCAGATGTCTGTAGATGATGTGGAAGTGACCTCAATATCTCTCGTCTTATCATGAGGAACTCCAGCACGCTGGCACAACTCTGTGATCAAGACCAGGAAAGGAAAGGACGCTTGTCTCTGCTTGTCCCTCATGGCCATTCCTGCTTTGTGATAAGTGCCATGCCAATGCTCTTCCTTTATATGATCGACCCGAGGTAGGACGCCTTATGATGGTGGAGGATGGACTCATTCTGGGATGACATAATGGAACTGTTGATGAATCCAAACTAATATCATGCAGCTATATTTAAGTCCTTTTCTCGATCTAGACTACTGCCTCAATCCACTTCGGGGTGGTCTCAGAGATGTGGGGAGCTAGCCAACCCTTGAGCTCATCCAAGGGTGTCATAATGGTAGCCATATTGGGGTAGTCAAAGACTGATCCTCTATCAAATACCGTATTGATGTGATCATGGCTATAGTGCACTACTGTCCATCGTACAATGATGGACCCCACTGGTCTAAAAGTACTGGCCTTCTTCTTGCCCTTAGGGACCAGTTCATCAATGCCGAGTAAAACTCCCGGACCCATTTAGGAATGTAGAGACCTCGAGGCCTGTTAAACTGCTCAAAATGATGATATTGGAGTATCTCCCTCACCTAGGAGTATCTGCCCTCTAGGACCTCTGTGTATAGTAGTTTCTCTTCTAGAATTATCCTCAACCATCGACTTTCAATCTGTAACTAGTCGGGGAGGAGGAATCTGTACTTGGGGCACTGGGGCCACAAGTGGTGCTGGAGCTGGCACTGTACCAGCTGCAGAAGGAGTGGCTGCTGGAGCTTTAGATGAGTCTGGGTGAGACATAGCACGAATCTTTGCCCGCCTAGACTGTAGTGGCTGGTCATCCTCCAGCTCAAATAATGCATCTTGGGAGTCAAATGAGTACTCTCCCTCGCTGCCGGAGTTATGCTCCGAAACCTTAGATGTTGGCTGCTTGCCTTTGCCCTTGCCTCCCTTTCGAGGTTCTTTCCTTCCATTTTTAGGAGGATTGGCTCCCCCTTCATTTATCACTACACCCCATGCTCTTTTGCACGGCAACATGTCGAGGTTGGTTCTAGCCATATCTGCAAAAACATCAAAAAGAGTTAGATACATTTAAAAAAAATTGCCAAAAATATTTGTAGACAGACTCGCCGAACTGATCGGCGAATCGCCGAATCACTTTGGCGAGCCAGATCAAGCTTGCCAAAAGGATTGGCTCAAAATTTCCCCAGAAAAATTGTCATGTCGGTGATGGGAGGGGCCTTTCGGCGAATCGCCGACAACATTCAGTGAGCAAGGACAAAGCCCGCCGAAAGTTACAGTGCATTTTAAGGGTTAAGGGCGCAGAAAGGGGGATAAAAAAAGACTTTCAGTGAGTCGCTGAGTGCACTCGGCGAACTCAGGCATCTTGCCAAAATTTGCAGAACCCACACTTAACAATTGCTTGAAATTAAAAGGGATATAGCGGGATTCAGCGAACCGTTGAGTGGTTCAGCGAGCTCGACCCAGCTCGCCAAACTGCCCTACATGCCTACTTTCAACCCCAATCCAAATTCAACCCCGTAGCCCCCGTAAACAAAATCAAAGTATGCACTATTTCAATTAGGCTTAGACCCATATGACGCATGCCCCTGAGATACTCAGACTTCTCTCGGTTTTGCGAAATTTAGCCATTTGACGACTTAAGCCCTTAAGAATGACGTCAACTGCTCTATCATTAGGTAAAACACATCATTTGGCAAAAATGTGGGTTACTTAGACTTCATCCGACTAGACCCAACAACAACAAATCAAAACCCAACAAGATTTGATCAATTATAAGCTAGAAATTTTGGGAAATCAATAATATGGCATTTTAGGCATGATATTCAAATTACAACAGGCACACAAGCATACAATTATAGATTAGAGAGGCCTTATACACATCACTAAGATCAAAACAATTGCAAAAGATATTAATCGCTAAATATTAGTTCAGGTTTGGAAAACCAACTTTTAATGCCGAATAAATTAGTTGAGTTGCTAGGCGGCAAAGATATCCAACTTTGAACACACAATCGATGACTAAAACTCGGTAATAATGCAAAAATATGGGAAAATATAGTGCGGGTGTGAGTTTGGAAAGTTTAAAAGTGAGGGAATTTGAAAGAGTTTGAAAGTTTAAACCTTTGGCCTTTAAAACTGTCCAGTTCTCTCCCATTCGACAACATTACTTTTGCTCGCCGACCCACTCGGTGACACACCGAGTGGGAACTTACCTCACTGAGTTTTAGAAGACCTCTAGTTAATGTGGGGGTCCAAACGGTGGACAAAGTCTCGATCGCCAACCTGTTCGATGACATGCCGATTTGCTCCTGGGCTTGTTGAGTTTTACAGACTCCAACCTTAGAATTTGTTGAGTCCAATGATGGTCCAAGTCGGGCTCGCCGACCACTTTGGTGATTCGCTAACTGGACATTTAGCTTGCCAACCTGTACTTTTCGAACACATTCTACACTTTAACCCAAAAAATTGACACACGATTATTTCTAAAACAAAATGAAAGTAGTAAAACTTGGGTTGCCTCCCAAGAAGCGCCTTAGTTAGCGTCATGGCATAACACATTTTCCCACTCAATTTTGATTTGTGGGGTAGAGACGAGACAACACATGACCCATTATGGTCTCCAACAGCTGAATATATATGGAATGGGAAGCAACCATCTGATTAAGCAGTGATACATTCTTTTTTATCTCGTTCAACACTCTATCATGTTCTTCGACTTTGTGGGGAATGAGTGAGAGAATCTCTTCTACTTGTCCACCCTCGTGCCCCTTAGAGTTTCTACGCTTGTGAGGGGGAATATACTGCTCTTTCTTATTGTATGATACCTCCAATTCCATAATCTATTTGGCCACGAGATCCAGCTAAGTCAACAATATGGCCAAAATATAGTCCTTCTCAGTCTCATTGTTAGTCTTGGCCATATGATCAAGGAGCTGGGTTGCTATTACATAGGGTAGTCGTGTGAAACCACCCGAAAAAATTTGGTTGGCCACTCCTCTGTTCTCCGGACCAAGACATCTATAGAAGCAGTCCAATAACATATTATCTGAGATTCCATGAGCTGAGCATTGCAACAATAGTGACTTATCTCAGCCACAACTCATGGATTGACTCACCCTCAAATTGCCTGAAACATAGGATGTTATCCCTAAGAGTCATCATTTTTAAAGGATGATAGCTCCTTGGGTCACCGTTGTTACAAGACATGCTCCTTTATTCTGTTCTGAACAATTAACATGAAAATCAAAACTAAAAGTAAGTAGATTCAACTTGACTAAAATGAACAAAATTCAACTAACCAAAGAATCTTAACCAACACCACTCCCCGACAGTGGTGCCATTTTGATTGAATAACGGTATCAAAGACATTTAATCTAGTTCTAAGCGTCAACGATCGTTAATCAGTATATAACCCAACTAAATGAGTTGGGGTCAAATCCCACAGGGAGTGGTACGTGTTTAAGATTCAAGAGTAAAGTGTGAACATGCTCAAATCAGCCATATGAATGGACATTTAGGAATAAAAACATGATTCAAATCAAGGGGTGACACGAATGTCAAATAAGGGGTTTTTGGTTTTGATAATCAACTACAGTTGCAGCAAATAACACGAAGTAACAATAATGAGACGGGTTCTTGGGATGTGATTCGATTATAGGCTACTGTAGACAAATGGGTAATTGCAACTGTTAGAAAATAGCTGTAAATCAGTGTATAAGCTAGACTATAGAGGAGGTAAACTTTCTCTTGAACAATTTACCTCGAATCAGGTCGATTTCTCTCGAACATCGACAAGCATGCAAAATAAGAATAACCTACGCTTTAGTCCATTCACTCTCTCGAGTTGAATATGTGTAAAAGGATTTAGGATTCACTCTCTCAAGTTGAACCCATGACAACCCAATACCCACAGACCATCAATCAATAATCTTGGTTTTAAAACCTCTCTCTCGAACAAGCCAAAGCGCAAAGGTAGAACTACATTTACAACTAGAATTCTTAAATTGAACCACAATTAATGATTGCAATCACTTATAAACAACATTTAAACTAACAAGTAGCAATACCCATAAACTAAATCAGCCCATAATCACATAATCATACCCCAAGAATTAGGGTTTTAGCTAGACATCATAAAAAGATAAAAACCGTTACCAAATTGTGTTTCCATCAACTGGTACGATTAATTTTGTCTTTACAAATGTCCAAATTGAAGAATCTCAAAGACCCACTCCCAATTTCTCAAAAGTGAAAAAGCCCTAATTCTTCAAAGTTAAGGAAAACTTGTCTCCCCCCTCAGAATTCTAAGTCAAACACTTAGAACTCAATATTAAATAATAATCTAATACCAAACTAAATGTTCAAAAATGTATTTATAGTCGCCAAAAATGTGCTGTGAAGAGCAATTCAGCGCAGTAAGTCGGGCTCGCCGATCAACTTGGCGATGCGCCCTTTAGCCAATTTCATTGCCTTTCTGTCTTTGCCTTCAGCATCCTCTAGGTCTGTAACTTTGGGCGATCCAACACTGCATTGCGGAACCACTCGGTGATCCGCCGACTGCTTCTTTCTCTCACAAACTTGATTTTTCAAGGCTTGGAACACTGGAACTTTAGGCGGTCAAATGGCCACTCGGCGACTCGCCAAATGGACTGGGCGATCACCAGGCTCTCTTCTCTTTCTTATTTCAGCTTGCTTCGTTCCTTTTTGCAAATTAGTGTCCTTGCTTTGTTCGTCAATCCAAATACCTGGAAATCAAGTATTTTACATTAGTTATTAGCACAAAATAAACATTTAAGCACACTAAATCTATACAAATAAAGCCCTAAATGAGTCCAAATCTCGGACTCATCAACACCCCCAACTTAAAATTTTGGTTGTCTTCAAGTAAGACTCAAGTTCAGCAGTTCAAAAAGGATGTCTCAAACAGTGCTACATAAGAATTAATCATGAATGCATACAACAAGACTCAACTTACTTATGCAAGGATCAATTATGCACTCACATATTCAAGTTGTGACTCACCATTATCGAAGATTCTCAAGTTCATAATACTTGCTTCAAATGCAAGTTCAAGCTTAACAATGGTACTCAATATTCAATAATAATCTGATACTAAACTAAATGTTCAAAAATGTATTTATAGTCGCCAAAAATGTGTTGTGAAGAGCCATTCAGTGCAGTAAGTCGGGCTCGCTGATCCACTAAGCGATGCGCCCTTTAACCAATTCCATCACCTTTCTATGTTAGCCTTCAACATCCTTTAGGTCTGTAACTTTGGGCGATCCAACATTGCATCGCGAAACCACTCGGTGATCCACCGACTGCTCCTTTCTTTTGTGAACTTGATTTTCTCTTTCAGGGCTTAGCACACTAGAACTTTAAGTGGTCAAGTGGCCACTTGGTGACTCTCTAAATGGACTTGGCGATCACCAGACTCTCTTCTCTTCCTTCTTTCAGCTTGCTTCATTCCTTTTTGCAATTTAGTGTCGTTGCTTTGTTCCTTAATCCAAATACCTGGAATTCAAGGATTTTAGCACAAAATAAGCATTTGAGGATACTAAATTTATACAAATAAAGCCCTAATGAGTCCAAATCTTGGACTCATCAAACTCCATGGATGAAAACTACCATACCTTGCTATCAAAGCCCAATTGAAGTATGAAAGCTTGCTCTTGAACCCTAGCTAGAATCTCCTTCTTCTTCTTCAAGTTTCTAGAGATAGAAATATTTGAGAGAAAGAACTTTGGGGATTTTTTTTGGGTTTTGGAAATAATGACTTGGTTTCAGATTTAAAATGATTTATATAGGGGCCCTAGACTTAAGCAAAATGACATGGCTTTAGTCTAATTAAAATAGGAAAAGACTAATTAACCCCTAGCTACAGTGGTCAGTCTCACTCTTCATGAGGGGCTCCACGAGCCGTGGTCCCTTTCATGGTGAGGAACCAGTAGCTTGCCAACCTCCCTCCTTAACCCCAAAAACTAAGTCATCTCCACGAGCCGTGAAGTGGCTCGTGAAAAAAAAGGTGTTTTGGGCAGTCTTGAGGAGGCTACTACCTAGACCATTTAGGGTTAAATTGAGGGCTATGAGTCAAGACTAGAGGGCATGAGCCAAGGCAAGGGGGCAAGGGCCAAGGCAAGAGACAAGGCAGCCCGAAGTATGCCATGACACTGCCTTGGACCACGAGAGCCTAGACGGCTCATGGTGGCCACCATAAATCACGGTGCCACTCGTGGGGTTGAGGTAGTGTGCCTCTCAAGCATGCCCAAGTTGGCCTCCTTCACACGAGCCACTTCACGGCTTGTGAAGGCCTAGACGGCTCATGGGAGTGGTTGTGAAGTTTCCTTCAATTATTGGAGGCCAAGATCCCAAGGCCAAGCCACTGCCCAATGACCACGGGCAGGACCACGGCTCGTGAGCCCTGTCGTGGTACCTGGGAGTAGGCTATCTAGTGAGGGTCATTTTGGTAAATTCCAAATAAGGTGGTTATTGAATGGGGTCATTTTGCCTAGTCTTAAAATACCTATATAAGATATTTTAACCCTTTAACCTCCCAATTAACTCATTATTTCCCTAATACCCAATTCAAATCCCCAAAATACTCTTCTCTCAAATATTTCTCTCTCTAAGAAGATAGAGCTTGAAGCCTAGGTCAAGAACAAGACTCCATTGTTGCAAGATTTGTAAGGCTTTGTATCCAAGGTATGTTAGTATATTCATCCATGGATTATTCCATCCATGGAGCCCCCTAGATTTCCCCCAATTGTGAAGATGAACCCCAATTCTAGCTAGGGTTTCTTCCTATATTGTGGGTAGTGTTGAGTATGATTCCAATTGAGTGGATAGTACTTGCTTATGATTGATTTAGTATTGAATCATGATATTATTATGAAATTACATGTTTTCCATGGTTAAACTTAGTCTAATTGATGAAATTGAAGAATGTGAGTTTATGCCTTGTGAAGTGAAATTGAAGACTTAGAGTTGATCTTCTAGAATTGATGTCATGTATAGTAATTGTTCAAGAATAGAAGCATGTAATATGAATTGAATTAGATTAAATTATATATGATTGAGCATGACTAATAAAGCTTGAAATTGAACCTTTATTAGGAATTATGACTAGAATTGCTTAAAGATGAAGCATATGACTAGAATGTCTTGTAATCTAGATATGCATGATGATTTGTATCAAGTAAAGCTTTGAGAGTAAGGATTGTAGTCATGACTATTGATGAATAGTGTTTAGAAAGTAAAGCCAATGTGATGAATTATGTATGTTAAGGCTTTGAGAGTAAAGTTTATATGAGAATAAAAGTCTTATAGGTAGAATTGTGGTGAAAGGCCTATACTTACCTAACCTACCTTATGAATGCTTGAATGTATACAGTGATAGAATCACTTGAACATGGATTAATGGTCAAAGACATTATTTTATGAGACATGAATGTTAAGCAAGGCTTAAGAATGAATCTAGGGGGTGTATGCTCGGCCCCAAATGGATATTGACAATGAGAGGGAGTGTCACACAAGGTAGGGTCTGGGATCCAAGTTGAGAGGAGAACCACACCTAGTTTATGTGAGGAATATCCAAGATAAAGGGGTGACTCTCACATAGCAGTGTCCGGGTTTTACCAAAGTTAGGTCTCATGAGATGGAAGCCTTCACCTAGTGGAGTTAGGGTTTCTAGTAGAAATCTCCGTATACATGGAACTAAGAAATGTTTAAAGAAGTATCTCATAGTGTTCAAGAGGAACTAAGACATACTTAGAAAGGCATCTCATAGTGTTCTAAGAGTAAAATGAACTAAGACATACTTGAAAAGGCATATCCAAGTGTTTGAAAGAAATAATGAACTCAGACATTCTCAAGGAGTATCTCATAAGGTTCAACCTAGTAATGAACTAAGATGTGCTTGAGAAGTACCTCATAGTGTTATAAAGTATAAAGAGAGGTATTAGTCCCTAACTAATGAGTATGATGACCTAAAGGAGTACTTAGTGTGGGTAGGATTATGTGGTCTTATCCATGCTTTGCACAAGTATGACTTATGGTTGCCTAAGAAGTGTTTCTCTTTTATGATGTATGTTTTGATGGATTGTTGCTATAGTTTCCTTCCATCTTATGTTTAACTAAAGGTGAGAGATTCCCTTGTCTATGAGAAGTAAGCTAATAATGAGGTTAAAAGATGATAAAGAGGTATGACGACCTAAAAGTGGTACTTAGCCTAGGTGGGATTATGGGATGTCATCTATGCATTGCACACGTATAACTTAAAGGTTACTTATGAAGTTTCTCTTATGTGTGGTGGACTATGCTTATGAATAGGTGGTATCTTCTATGTTATTGGATTATGCCTTATGATGACTTATGCTCACATTATGTCTATGTTGGAGATTATGCTTATGATTATGTTATTATCTCTTATGCTAATGACTTATGTTTTATGTTGGTTAACCCTAGTGTTTTGCTCTTATGATGTCATGATAGCTAACATATTTAGTACATTTTTTACTAATGCATACTCTTGCCTACATTCTTATCAAACGTAGGGTTCGATGACTTTGAGTTCCATTATTAAAGATAGGGTTCTAGAAGTGCAAGGAGTTGAAGATTGGTGAGTCCTCATAGCATCGAGGATAAAGCCACCATTTCCTTTATGTCTTTTATTTATGTCTTAAGACTATTGTATGGGCTGCGTCCCAAAGAGTTTTATTCAAATTGAGTTTAGATGGTTTGATACAAAGTGTAGTAAGACTTTCACTTGCTTTTATGAGACTTCAATTGTTATAGAAAATGTTTTAAAATTTTTGCATCATTTCTATGTACTTTATGTTATGAGATCCTAAGTGGCTTGTGTTAGGCCTTTCGGGGTCTAGTATGCCTTGTTACATCTAGGGTGTACCCTTGGGTCATGACAAACTTGGTAATTAGAGCACAAGGTTTAGAATGATTCTAGGATTGTCTCAAACCACATCTAGTAAAGTCTTGTTCATAAGTGTGAAGCGCACTACATTTATGAACGAGAAGCTATTAGATGAGTAGGAAATCTCATTTCTTCATTCTCTAAGTTGTGCCATAGAGTTTAGCTCTAGCATGTATTTCTCCTAATCCTACCCTATGGTTTTCAGGATATGGCTAATACAAGGGAAAATGCTCGGTGGGATGAGGAAGACAATGTGGAGCAAGAGGTTTCTCTCCAAGTTCCTCCCAAAGCTCTAATTGATCGTTTAGTTGAGAATGTGAGCCATGCAGAGTTAGGTCTACTATCCAATTGTTGACTCAAGCAATGACGACGCAAGCCAATATGGAGGTGGTAGCTCCGGTGAATCTAATAGTGAGTGGGGATGCTTTAAGAGTGAGGGAGATTTTGAGGCTGAACCCTCCGGAGTTTTATGGCTCCAAGGTGGAAGAGGATCCTAAGTAGTTTATAGATTAGGTTTATAAAGTACTTGCTATCATGGGGGTGACTTAGGTAGAAAAAGCGGAACTAGCCGCTTACCAATTGAAGGATGTTGCTCAAATATGGTATGAGCAATGAAAAGATTCTAGGCTGGGAGGAGCGGGCCCAATAGAGTGGGAAGTGTTCAAACTAGCATTTGTTGGTAGGTTCTTTCCTCGAGAGTTGAGCGAAGCTAAGGTAGAATAATTCATTAACCTTAAGCAAGGTAGCATGGGTGTTAAGGAGTATGCCTTGAAATTCACCCAACTATTCAAGTATGCTCAATCTATGGTTTCAGATTCGAGGGATATGATGAGTAGGTTTTTGACGGGTGTGTTCGAATTGGTTGAAAAAGAATGCCGTACGGTAATACTTGTGGGTGACATGGATATCTCTAGGCTTATGGTGTTTGCCCAACAAATTGAGAAGTCAAAACTTAGGAAGAAGAGTAGGGAGGCAAAAAGGGCTAGGACAAATGATGGGAACTTCTCCAATGCTAAGTCCGATGAACAAGGTAGACCTAAGTCTAAACCAAGGTATTCAGGTCAAGATTCCCCAAATACCCCTAGGTTTAACCAAGAGAAAGGTAGTGGGTCTCCATTACCTAGGTCTACTTGCACCAAGTGTGGAAGGAATCATTATGGTAAGTTCCTAGCCAACATGGATGGTTGTTAAGGGTGTGGGAAGAGTGTGCACAAAATGAGGGATTGCCCGGTGCTTAAGGCTAAGGGAAGGGATGATAAACAAGTTTCTTCTAGTGGTTCGGATGAGAATGCTCAAAGAAAGAATAGGTTCTATGACCTTCAAGGTAGAGATGATCAAGAGTCATCTTCAAATGTTACTACCGGTATGTGTTTCATGCTTTATGAGATTCTGGTATTATTTAGTCTTTTGTGACTCGATATGTTGGACTTAGAAGTTGTCTCTAGTATGAATGATGATTAGAAGAGTTTGTATAGGCTTACTCCCAAGGGGGAGATTGTGTGCCTAGATAGCAAGGTTATTATGTGTTTATGTGTTGCCATGATTTCCTTATATGATGCATGTTTATGAAAGCTTGTGATTTAAAAGAAAATGAGCTTATCTGATTTATTTTCTCATGTTGTATTGCATTGAGTATGATTTGCCTATTTGACTTCATGAGATTAATATATGAGCATGTCTTTGTTTGCAATTGGCAGATTCCTCCAAGAATAAATGCTTTTTTGATAGTAATTTGCATATAGGCTCCATGAGAGTATGTTGAGCATGTATGACTAGGAGATGGTAGTTCCTCCTTGAACATGAATAGTTATGAGAATTTCTTGCATCATGGGTTGTTAGATGTAGTTCCTACTCCCTTGTGTTATATTGAGTATGTTTAGCTTGGAGTTGAAGTGTTCCTCCTTGGCTGCGTACATTTAAATGAGTCGCATGCATGATGGGCTGCTAGTTTTGAGTCATTTCTGTCATGACCCGAGAGCACACCCTAGTCGTAACACGGCGTAATCAACCCCGAAGGGGTCTTAGACAAGGCTCATAGAATTCATTTATCGCATAGGTAATAAAAATAGTAAAGAATTAAAACTTTTTATTCAAAACCATTCTATCCAAAAATCATCAACATTTAAAAATATTTATACGCAAGCGGAAGACTATGTCTCACATGGCCATCTTAGACACAATCTCAAAACATAATAGGGAGACGGCCCTTTACAATCGAAAGAGTTCTAAATGTCTATTACATCAAAATGAAACATAAGAGAAAACTTCTAAACATTTGTCCTAGACTCTATAAGGACATACCAAGGTTTGGAGGAATAGCAATCCAAGCACTTCAACTAGAGAATCCCACTTAGTTACCACAACCTACACTTGTAGTAAAATATAGAAGAAGAATGGGGTTAGTACATAAAGTACTAAGTATGATGAACATGCAAAAACATGCTAGAAAAGGACATTTGTTTAAAGAACATGCTTTTATACTATTTTTGGTAAAACATCATGAAATACAAGTATAAGAGTCATAATACTCAATCATAACCAACATACAAGTCATTTATCACAATAGAGACATGTTCAACATATAAACCCATTACCTTTACCTTTAACCATTAACCTCAAGTAACCCTTAGACAACACTTTGTCCAATGTATGGATAGCGTCCCATACCACCATCCACACCAAACCATCACCTTAAGGTCACCAAAGGTGAACTCACATGCATCCTTTCCAACTTCATCAACATTCATTCATAAGAGACATAACATTACATATGACATAATCGCCACATAAAGATCATCATCTAAGATAATTCTAAGTCAAACTTGTGCAATGTACAAGTAGCATCCCATACTACTACTCACACTAAGAGCTCCTTTGAAGTCACCATAGACTAGGCACATTCATACTCAACAAGCCATAATACGGAAGTAACTCATATATATACAATCCAAGTATAACATGCATTCTTTCATTCACATGTACCATCTAAGTCACTCATTCATTAACTTCATTAAGACACCTTCATTCATTAAGTCATAAGATCAACATTCTTCATTAACATGATCATAAGAATCCATTCATTACATTAACATTATAAGGAACACACTATGACTCCTCTCAAATGCCCACTTGTGAAATGCATAGATGGCATCCCATTACACCACACCACCCACACTAAGTAGTACACCCTTAAGAAACCATAGTTCGTTAACATTATTGTGGTGGTAAGCCTTCATCAACGTAGACCATGTGAGCTTGACATGGAATCCCGGTGTCACCCTCATCGGATAAAGGGAGTCCTACTTGCCTAAGGTAGTACCATCGTTTGTTTAGCCTTAAGTGGATCCACTAGCTAGACCTATGTGGGAACATAGATTATAGGATAAGGAGATTTATTCTAGATACCCCGCCTCAACTAACGTATGATTATGCATCTCAAGAGATTGCTACTAAGTGCCCCGCCTCAACTCACGTATGAGCACCCATCTCAATCCATATCCACTCGGTGCTTAGCATTATTCCCCACGAAGTACATTACATTAATTTATTAAGGGACAAGAGATTTGTACTAGATACCCCGCCTCAACTCGTTTGAGGGAATCTATCCCAACCCAATATTCATTCATTGGAAAGCTCATAGATTCAAAGATGAGAATAACCTTTCACTTAGGAATCCCACTTCATACATTAGAGTACAATATGAGAATAGCCTTTCAAATTGTAATTCACATTCCTTAACATTATGCCTTCAAGGCCATTATCACAATGTACATAGTAAGTAGACACCTCCACCTTTCAAATGGATCAACAATCTAAGCACAATTCTATAATCAACATGAAATTAAGTCAAACTTGCCCTTTCAAGGCTATGATCACAATTCCTAAATTCACCACCAATTCTCCACAATTAGACATAGATAATGATACAAATCAATAATCTAAATCAATCTAAGCGTAAATCCATCGTCATTCGTTCATAATCAACAAACCCAATTAATAAGGTCAAATTTAGGAATTTAGAGGAATCATGGGTTCATAGAGATTCTCATCTTAAAATCATCAATTAAACATCATTATAATCATGGCTTATCAATTGGAAACGTTTGATGAAAGAACCCATGAGTTTGAGTGAAATCTAGGTTTTTGGTGAAACTTGAAAACCTTGAAAACATCTTTGAAATTGACTCTAGGGTGAAGAGTAACCCTAGATGAAGTATCACCATACATTCTGCTAAGATTTCCCCATGAAATTTGATGAAGAAAGCTTTGAATCCAAACCCTAGCTCCCACTTCTTCTTCTTCCTTGAGTTTAGAGAGAAATATTGAGTGAAAAGAACTTTGGGGGTTTTGATTTGGGGTCTTTTGAATAGGGAGTAAATGAAGTGTTTTAAGACTTAAAATTAATTATATTTATGAGATAAACCACTTAAAATAAACCCCACATATTCAAACATTAAAATGAAATTACCTAAAAACCCCATAATGAGGCGGCCACATCAGTGACCAAGGTCACTTCTACGGATCGTGATAGAGGACCACGGCCCGTGGTGTAGCCCGTGGTCCTCTAGGCAGTAGTTACCTCTTGCCTTGCCAATCCCCAAAATGCTAAGGCATCTTCATGGACCACTTCATGGTCCGTGGTGAAAACCATTGGCTATGGAAGTGGTTGTGGACTTTGGGGCCGTAGCTTGTCTTTATGGCCATGCCTTCCTAGTGGCTAAGTCATCTTCACGGACCGTGGTCCACAACACTGGCCGTGGTCATGAGGCAGACTTTGGCCAAGGTTGGGCAGCCTTGGCCCTTGGCTAGGGATTTGTCCCCTTGGCCTTGTCCCTTGTCCTTTCAACCCTACACCTCTCAATAGATGACTTCCCAAAATACGGGGTCTAATACGTACATTGACGTTGACTCCCTAAACTCCATCAAACCACACACACCAAATTCAAATGCACACATTTTAGGCTCTAGTTTCACCTGTTCATTTTTAGGGTCGTTACATTATCCCCCACTTAGGATCATTCATCCTCGAATGACACTTTAAACACATAAAGGGGTAACGATTGAAAACTAGCAGCCCACATTCATACATGCAACATCAATATAAATGCATAAACATATGGGATAACATCAACTCCACATCAATAAGGCTCAATACAACCAAGAAGGTAGGAACTACATCTATAACTCATTATGCACAACAACATCAACATTTTTATTTCATTGGAGGATCTTCCTTCTCCATATCACATCATGCTCATCACAACATCATTATCACATTATGCAATTTCTTCATAAAACACATCTAGGCGTGTTTAACAATTGCACCTCATGAAGCGTATAGGCAAATCATACAAAAATGCAATTCAACATGAGGGACATAAATCATGAAAACTCCTTTTCTTACAACAGCAATAATTTAACTAGAACATGCATAACATAAGGAGAACATGGAAACACATTTTCACACATGACTCCAAAACTTGAAACAATCTACAAGGAACTCTTGATATAAAGCTTGAATAGGAATAGAAGGAAAGATATAAGGATATCAACACCCTCCAAAACCTCACTATCCCCCACTTAGGAGAAAACCCAACTAAGGCTAACATGAAACAACATAAGGACTTCAATAAAGCATCTCAACTCTAAGGAACTATCAACTTACCGATATCATCCGGATTTGCTCCTTTATCCTTGTTAGCTTGAAGGGCATAGAAACGACCATAATTTGGTGGGATAGGAACCATACCATCCTTAGGAGCCTGCTTGGTCTCTCTCCCTTTTTCCATGAGTGTTCGACAATCCCTCATCTTATGACTGTTCTTTTCACACCCAAAGTACCCATCCATGCCGTTAAGACACTTACCCAAATGTTGCTTCCCACATGTAGCACATCTAGGCCTCTCAAAAGAAGAACCACTCCTATTCCCTCCTTGAGATTTAGGGTTAGACACCCTCTCATTGCTAACCATAGAGGAATCTTGATTGATAGACCTTTTCTTGGACCTAGGTTGACCTTATTCATCCGGCCTAGCCCTCTTCAAATCCCTATTCATCTTCCTAAGTTTTGTCTCTTTAATTTGTTGAACATATATCATGTGCCTATAAATATCCATATCATGATGGAGCATTGCCGTACGACATTCTTATTCAACAAAACCGGACACCCCCATTACAAACTTATTCATCCTACCTCTAGAATTTGCCACCAAGGTTGGAGCATACTTGGATAGTTGGGTGAAGTTGAGAGTGTACTCTTTCACACTCAAACCCCCCTGATGGAGCTTTGTGAATTCTACCAACTTTTGTTCCCTCGACTCTAAGGGGAAACACCTATCAAGAAAGTTTGTTTTAAATATTCCCCAATCCACCGGGCCCACCCTCACTGGTCTCTCATCCCTCCATTGCTCAAACCACACTTGAGCTATATCTTTTAGTTGATAGACGGCTAGTTTCGCCTTTTATCTAGTTGACACCCCCATGGCATCCACTACCTCAAACACTTCTTCTATAAAATCTTTTGGATGTCCATCCACTTTAAAGCCATGTAAGGTAAGGGGATTCATCCTTGTGAAATGTGCTTGCATTGGGGTTCACTTCTATTCCAACTCCTTGGTTATCTTGGGTCGTTAAGGCTTGAGCATGAGCGGTGACGGCTTGAGTTTGAACCGTCATAAGTTGGGTCAAAGTTTGGAAGGAAGCCCTTATCTCCACATTAGACATGGCCCCTTCATCATTAAGAGCTTGAGGGCCATGAGGGACTTGAGGGGGAACCTCTTCATTCACATTCTCATCTTGTGCCCTCTTTGCATTAGCTCCTCTAGTATTCATGTTCTTATAAACACAAGAGAGGGATTAGGAAAGACACTTATAGAACTAAACTCTAAGGCGTGACTTCAAGAATAATGAAAGAAGTGTAACTTTCTATCGTCCTATAGCCTCTCTCTTATAGATACGTAGCGACTCACACTGATGAATAAGATTCTACTTGACATGGCTTGTGAGACATCAACCCTAAAAACCATTCCAAAAACCTTCTGCTCTGATAGCATGTTTGTCACGACCTGAGAACACCCCCTAGTCGTAACAAGGTGTACTCAACCCCAAAAATGTCTTAGACAAGCCTCAAAGCATTTATTCATTGCATAGGTAATAAAAATAGTAAAGAGTTAAAACTTTTTATTTAAAACCATTCTATCCAAAAGTCATCAACATTTAAAAACATTTATACGCAAGCGGAAGACTAAGTCTCACATGGCCATCATAGACACAATCTCAAAACATAATAGGGACATGGACCTTTACAATTGAAAGAGTTCTAAATGTCTATTACATCAAAATGAAACTTAAGAGAAAACTTCTAAACATTTGTTCTCGACTCCATGAGGACATACTAAGACTTGGAGGAATAGCATTCCAAGAACTTCAACTAGAGAATCCCACTTAGTTACGACAACCTACACTTGTAGTAAAACATAGAAGAAGAATGTGGTTAGCACATAAAGTACTAAGTATGATGAACATGCAAAAATATTCTAGAAAAGGACATTTGTTTGAAGAACATCCTTTTATGCAATTTTTGGTAAAACTTCATGAAATACAAGTATAAGTCATAGCATAATCATAGCAACATGCAGCAATAGTGGC